>JANIJG010003042.1:73224-116202 GCA_024611175.1 Megaceryle torquata | reverse complement strand
CAAAGAGGAGGCGGGTGTGGATGCGAGCTGGCTGGGAGGACGCGGACGAGTGGGTGTGGGTGGTGGGGGGGGGGGGGTCGGGGGCGCACCTCCTTGTCCTCCAGAGCAACGCTGCACATTTGGAGACCTGCATCCCAGAAAAGGGGCCAGGCAGCGCCTGCTGATGGGAAGTAGAGAATAAATCTTTGTTTTCTTTGCTTCCAGAGGAGGCCTTGCTTTGCTTTTCATTAAACTGCCTTTGTCTTAACCCACGAGTTTCATTTATTTTCTTCCCCCTGGTCCAGCTGAGAGGAGGAGGGAGGATGACAGAGCAGCTTGGTGTCCAGCCAAGGTCAAACTGCCACAACTCCTTACAATGAAACTCTGAGTTAAAAGAACACAGCAATATTGCAAAAAGAATATGAAATTTTAGTATATGAATCTTATTTTTCCTAATCTCAAGCAGACAATTTAACTTGGTATTAAGTGATCATTTAAAGAAAACTGTCACTGTGAGAATGAAAAAATGAATCAAGACCATGGAATTTAATAGCAGTCACTTTTCCTTTTGTTTTGAACTTTGCCTCGAATAGTAGCTGCTTTCCAAAGTACTGGCAGAAAGTTTCCTTCCTGTAATTTACATTATATCTGGTTTTCTAGGACTACAGATTTTGAACGTCCAGTTCTTTAATGATTCCCCACCTGACTGATATTATATAATGTTGGCTAGCAAAAACTAGCAGATCAGCCTTTTTGGTTTTATTAGACTTTCTCTGTCAAATGAAGAAGAAAACCTTGTGAGAGAATATTGAGTGGTAAAAGGCAGGAAAAGCTAAAAGGGAAAATATAATCCCTCTTCCCTAAAATTCTAAGAACATTTGGAAAATATTAAATACAAAATTTGGAAATATTTTATAATGCTCCAGACCATGTGAAATAGGTGGATTTGGAACTGGTAAGAACTAATGTAGCTCTGTTTAAATTAATCCAAATTTGTGACATATGATGATCTGGCCCAGAGGTAATACCTTCTGAATAGTTTCTCTTATTTTTGCCTATGCTGACGAAGTCACAGCTCTGTGCCAAAGTATCTGCGTGTTTTGAAATGAATCCTTCACTTCATGGGAGGACACATTCCTTGTTACATTATGCCTCCGGGTTCTTGTAAAGTATTACACCCTGCATTTCAAACTGAAGGATGGGTTTGGACACTAACTTTCTGTTTGCCATTTGATTTGACGAGCTGTGCCAGTCTGTTACGCTGATCTGACAGAGTATCGAAATTATGAGCAATCATTTTATAGGCAGGATGGACTGTAAATTTTATTTAAAGATCTGCTTTCAGGGAGATGCCCCTGGCTGGGAACTTCCTCACTGTCAGTGCTGGGCTGCTTCCCAGCCAGCTGGGAGCCAGCTCTGTCTGAGATGGGAGGAGAAAGAACAAACCGTCTGGCAAGGCAGCTTTTCTCGCAGAAGAGGAGATCTGAACTGAGCTACCTTGGGGGTTAATGTGCGCACCATCACTGGATGATCCTGGTGCTCTCACATCCACTACACGTTCAAGAAATGAGCCGTGGGGTAAGTTCTTTGCAATATATGATTTGCATGCCACACTGGTATGCTGTGAAGAAAACAAGTTTCGTTTCCCATTTTCATCTAGCTGTTTGGTTAAGGTGGTGTAAGGTTTTCCCACATTGACCTACATTGCACAACCACGGTAGAAATGCAGTTCTTCCTCACCAGCCCCCACCAGCTCCTGTCATTCACCCCACTGCTTGATGTTCTGCCGTTTACCGTGGTGATTCCACCCGTCCTGACTGTATCTACGAGAAGTCTGATTGTCCTTTCTCTTCAAGCTTGTTAGAAATTACTGAGTTTAGATAAGTGCAAAAATCCAGGAGGATTGGATTTGTGGGTATGTAATAATGCCACTGACTGAAGCAGAGAGACATTTATGTACAGAATAAAGGCTCCGAGATGAAAAGAGTCAAGCAGTGCATCAGGCTGCCAGAGAGGCTGTGCAGTCTCCATCTGGGAGGGTTTCCAGACCTGGCTGCAGCAAAGTCCTGAGCAACCTGGTCTGAACTGGTGTTGACCTTGCTTTGCACAGGAGGCTGGGCAACGTCCCGTCAAACCAAGGACACTTCTCACTTAAATTTTTCTGTAATTGCAGGAGAATCACTTGAAACTCTGTGAGAAATAATCAATAAAAGTCACATTCTGCTCCTCAAAAGAGATATTCCAGCACAAACAGCCCTGAGGGCACTATGCCTGGGTGGTGTGGATACAATTTTAGATAAAATTATGATGACTTCAAGAGTCTTTGCAAAGTGTCACATACGCACCAGCATTCTAACAAGTCTGCTCTAAAAAGATGTCTTGCATTTATGTGTGTTTTCTTTAGGTGCTACATATTAATTGATATTAATAAGGATAGCTGAGAAGACTGAACAGACATTTCCACATCACCGGCTATACATTTTATGTATATGTGAGGCTATCTTAAGCATAGCAGCAGTTTGCCAGTGTTTTTACAATATTCTTATTCACATGACCAGTTAGGCTTCATCTAGACTAGTCAATTGAAAAGAGGCAGGAATTTTATCTTTGGCTTCTGAGGACATTAATTACTTGACTCTAACCAGGGACTAGGTGCTGGAAGAGGGCACCATTCAGTAACATGGGTTTGGAATGTTGTGCGGACAGTGCTACCTATATACAGAAGGTGGGATGAGGAGTAGTAAGACCAAGGTCAGTAGTACAAAATGCATTGTCATTTATTCAACATTAAGTAATCTATGCAAACTAGCACCTCATGAAATGGGACAGATGGGATGATGTCCTCAGACAACAGGGATGTATTTGTTTCAGAGTAAGTACCATTGCTGTGGTTTAGACCCAGCTGGGACCTGAGCACCACGTGGCTGCTTGCTCACACCCCCCTCTCACCCCAGTGGGATGGGAAGGAGAGCTGGGAGAAAAAGGCAAAACCCTGTGGGTTGAGATAAGGAGAGTTTACTAGAACAAGGCAAGAGGAGAAGAAACAGCAGTAATAACAAGAAGAGTAATGAAACAGTAGGTAAAGCTAGTGATAATAGAATGTACCTGTCACCTAGACGTGAACCTACTGCCCTGCACCAGAGCCCTGCACCCTGCCCGGCCAGCCCTCTGCCCTTACATAGCAGGCATGGTATTGAATATCCCGTTGCCTATTGTGGTGGTGGCCTCTCCCAGCTTCTGGTGAAGATTAACTCTATCCAAGACAAACCCAGGACACAGTGTAGTAAGGTAATAACACCATCAAAAAGGTAAAGGTGAGGCATTTGCAGGGAAGGTGTGAAATGCAGCTGTTCTGCACCATAGGGTAGAAGGGGGAAAATCTCCTTTAAGTAATGGTCTGTGCTGTTCTGAGAATGGGTGGCTATAAATTGGTTCTAAGTGAACATAGAAAGAATCTGTAAATGTACATAGACAGGCTCTTTGTACCCATGAGGTCGGGAAAGTCCTGTAAGATGCCCTCCACAGGAGCTGGGGTGGCAGCTGCGCTGCTCTGGTGGATATGGATGTGTTCATGGTGGGGTCCTAGTGAGAAACCAACTCAGTGACTCTGGCAGGTTTGTGTTTCCATTTTCTCCAAGTTAAAAATATCCCTTAGCTAATATACTACCATGTAACTATAAAAATTGAGATCTCAGTATATTTAAATTGTGCAGTACGTTGTCACAGTAAAGCTGCTGCTAGGGCATCTCATCTAACTCGGGATAAATTTCTTGTGGCTGTGGGGCTGGAGTCTGGCTGTTGCTGTGTGTGGTCTGGCACCTCAGGGCTGGCAAAAAGCTGAGAAGTAATTTCCCATTAAGGTAGATATGCTGGTGCATCGAGCCTCTCGGTCCCTGCAACCAAAAAATAAATAAATCCAGCACGTGGGATGCCACTAGGACAAGAGACTCATGTGGGCTCAGCAGTACCCAGAAAGTGGCACGGACAAGGCTTTTATACATCAAGCACAAACCCTGGTTTAACACCTTGGAGTAACGCAGAAGCCAGTGGCATCGAAGTGATTGATGCAGGGTCTGTTTTGTCTCTCTTTGTTTTTCTGTTTCCCTGTAACGCCCGCTGATCCTGTCCACCGAAGCTAGCCTGAGAACAATTTCTGTTATTCCTGCTGACACTGTTATACTTTACTCACCTGTGCAGCTTTAACACAATTTCTAGTATTTGCCATGTTGGGAGGGGTGGTTTTCTCATATGCTGATGAGAAGGAACATTTGGGAAATACAGGTTGTTTTCAGTCCTGTGTAGGCTGTTGTGACCACAGGAGAGAGGACATAGTAATACAGTCTTTTGGGCAGGAAGAAGGGCTGGGACATAAATCTTCTGCTGTTACTGCATAAGGATTTAGTTAACCTTAATTTGTACTATAGAGTTGTTGTGGTTTAGACCCAGCTGGGACATGAGCACCACGTGGCCACTCACTCCTGACCCCCCTCTCCCCAGCGAGATGGGAAGGAGAATCAGGAGAAAAAGGGAAAACCCTGTGGGTTGAGTTACGGAGAGTTTAACAGGACAACACAAAAGAAGTAACAACAACGATAACAGTAATAGTAATGAAACAATATATAAAGCCAGTAATACAGAACAAAATGTCCACCTAAAGCTGCTTGGACTGCAGGGCCCATGCCAGAGCCCCATCCTGACCACCCTGCACTAGAGCCTGTGCCCTGCTCAGCCCGCCCCTGGTCTTATAGGCAGGCATGACGTTGCTAGGAAATCAAATATCCCACTGGCTGGTTTGGTTGTCTATCCTGGCTGTGGTTAATATTAACCCTATCCTAGCCAAACCCAGGACAAGAGTTAAATTCATGCCACTGTGAAACATCACACTGGAAATGTTTCAGACAAGGCTTGTGCTCTGTGCCAGTGTAAATCTGTAGTAAATACATTGATTTGAGTCGGTTTGCTTATTTCAGAGCGATAGAGCAATACTTGGGATGACCTCAGGTGTCTATAGAGAGAATTATAGCATCGGAACTCTGAGTAAAGTGTGCTCCCTCTTCCTTCAGTAATTTTGAGATGACCTAAAAGCACTGCTGTTGTCAAAATTACGAGCAGGGTTTGATAAAACCAGTTGAGAAGATGCTGAATGTTGCAAACCCATCTAGATAACACATCTGCCTGGTTTGTATTTTACCCATCTGATTTCTTCTCCCCACACCTTCCTGCTTTTACCCACAGCCGTTATGTCTCCCCTGACAAGTCAACTCTGAGTTTGGCCTTATTTATGTTTTACTTGTAGCAGCTCAACTCTTGACTCCACGGTGAGATATGGCCATTCACACATTATGCAGCAGATCTATGGACCTGGTGAAGTCCCAGCGGTATCTTGATAGCTGAAGAAAGACAAGGAATTTTAGCATGTGCTTTCTCAGACAGCAAATCTTTTAAGTTACCCAGCCACAGCTCCCATTTGATTCAACAGGGTAAGAATTCCCCCTGCTCCATTTGTTAAGAATCTTCTGCAACACTCAGGATTTTGTTGGCTTTCTTTCCTTGCAGTTGTAGTATCCCATTTTATCTGTCCAGAGCCAGCTTGACACAGTGACGTTCCTAGAAAGTTATAGGCAAAGTCCAAAAGTTCTCTCTGGCTGAGACAGCACTCAAGAATCATGGTCCTACCACAGAAATGGGACGAGAATTCAAGGTTGTGTGCGATTTTAAGGGTGGGCCTGTGGATTTGGAAATAGAATAGCATCCTTGGCTGAGTGCTTACTATGCTGTAGACTTTCAGAGCTCTGAAGAGAGTGAAGTTTTTGCTGAACTGGAACACTATCCTAGCTTGTCAGCTGGGGCAGGGACAACGTATCCAGGCTTGGTTAGAGGATTTAGTTTGCTTGGAGTGGACGGATTTTTATTTTTACTAGCTCTTCCTTGCTCCCAGAGTCACAGCCACTGCTGCACAGATCCGCAGTCGAGAGGTGATTTTCAAAGCCTGATGGCACAGGCGGAGTTGGTTTCTGACTGTGATGCAGTATCATGTTGCCCCTCACAGGCCATTCGTCATTACATGTTGAAAACACGAGGCTTTGTCAGTGAAAATAAAGGTGAGTTTATCAACATCCTGGAAGTTGACTATTAAACAGTTGTGTTTGGGCGATTTTTTCCAAGGAAATATGCTTCTCATGGGCAACAATTCTAAACTGTGCACAAAATGCTCAACTGCTGCATGAAAAGGAATACTCAGTCCTTCAAAATGAAAAAACCCACCCAACTCATTTCTTCATACAGACACTTGTTATCTGCATCATCCCAGGATGCTGACTGCTGCTCTGTGAAACCTGTGCATGCTTCCTGACATAAAATTACAACCGAAACAAAATGTGTAAGACTGGAAGTGGCCTAAGGGGAAAAAAAAAAAAAAAAAAAAGACACGGACATTCCAAATATTTGTTTAAGATCCCTTCTTCTTCCTTTTTCTTGAATTCAGCTCTTTTAAAACTCCTATACTGAGTATTTTTGGAGAAGTGTTCCGAATAGCACAAGGCACTATTACAGTGAGACAGATCAGGCTTTGGTTTTTACCCTCAACAAGCTTGCTTTTCCCATGAATACCATGGCTGAAAGGAACGTGGTTTTCTCCCAAAGCCACATCCATCTTCAGGCCTTTGCTTTGCTAATGCACAGAGCTGCAACCAGTCCATCCATTCACCTTTGTGCCTGCGCTCAGGGATGAACCTTGAGGACTAGTGGTCTTCTCAGGAAAGATCTTTCTTTGGGCAGCAGCTTCCAACTGCCTCTGTTCTCACTGTGCAAAGAGACACTTAATTGCTGCTTGCATTTAACTCAAGCAAAAATTAATTTGCATGCCTGGGACTGGTCCGTAAAATTAAATCTTCTGTTTAACAGCTGCCATTAGCTGTTTCCAGCAGAGCAGTGGGGTGGTTTAGGCAAGGTCTGGTGAGAGAGCAACCATGGAACAGGGAAAGAAGGAGAGTCCCCAAGTGCCCCTGGGTCTTATATGAATTAATTTATGGGTTATGCATTTTTAAAAGAGCATTGCGTCGCTGGCAGCTCAGACCGTTGCGGTCTTGACAGAAAACAAAAAAGCGTGCCCGGGAAAATTTCCATTTGTTTCCCAAAGAATATATTGATTTGAACCCCTCAGCAACACGCGCTGGGACCAGTAACGCTGGTCTCTGGAGAAGTCCAACGAAGCTGACAGCCTGGAAGGCCCCAGTCTGTTGCAGGCTGGATTTGCAGTGCTCCAGCTGCCTGGCCGTGCTGCCAGGATGCCTCTGGGTTGGATGAGAAGCACAGGGCTGGGAGTCTGGAATAACAGTGGTGTGCTTCCCAGGACAAATACCTGACGAGGCTTTCCAGCCCGGGGAACCGGGAGCTGTCTGAGTGAGGACACTGTGGGGAGACGTCCCCTCCTGCACCCATCCACACACACATCTGGCCTCAGGGAGCCAGGAGCAGATGTGGAGAGGGAAGGTGATATTTAATCTGAGATCAGCTCTGATCCATAAGAAGGGAAGTTCAGTATTTTGTACCTCTTCTGGACTAGGGCAACCAGAAGGGTTTCTAATGGGGGCAAAACTTTCCTGGTGTTTTCTCTTTCCCCCCACCAGGCCTTCACAGTAAAGAAGAAGCAATGAAAATCAGTGGGGATGGAAAAAGAAACAGCCCCATGATCTCAGGGAGGAGAATGACATGTTGGTATCAGTCTCTGGGCTTTATTGCTTTGCTCCGCACTGCACAGCCGACAACCTGCAGGTCCCATGCCCCGGGAGCCCTCCCACTTCAAAGCACAACAGCGCTGAGTTCCCTTTGCTTCCAGAAGCGCGGTGTGAGCCAGAGCTCTCCTCAGCAGCAACCTGCTCCGCCAGTGCAGGAGGGACGAGGAGCAGCCGTGCTGGTGGCCCAAGGCAGGAGAGGCCAGAGGGATGCACAGGCACCACTGTGCAGAGGGCTGGGCGAAGGGCCTCCGTCAGTGTGGGGTGGCTCAGGGCACAGGCTCGTGCACCAGTTACTGCTTCTTGACAAGTTCCCCGACTCGGCGGTGCCCCAGCAGCAGCCTGTCTGCACATTTCTAGTGCCCAGCTAATGCGATGTCATCCAAGTTATCTTTGCTCACACTCAAGAGTGCTCTTGTAAGCAGCCACCTCCCCTTCCCTTTGCCCTGGGTTAGCAGTGTGTCTGTCAGCAGCTCCTGCCGCTCCGCTGATGTGTGGTGGTGCCTTGCTAATCTGTGACTTCTGGGCAACTCCAACGGTCTCGGCGCAGCGAGGCTCGTTCTGCTGCAGGAGCTGTGCAGCAGACACACGGAAGGGTGGAGTAAGCCAGATCTTAACTACCACTTCCATTAATTTATACCTACAGATATGCATACGCATTTATTTCTTTGCTGTATTCATACAGCGTATCTGTGTTTAGGTATGCTCACACACAAACACGTGCTCACTTTGTGTATGTATACCTATGCACGGTGTCTTGTATGTCCGTTGGTGTGTATGTATGGATGTGTGCAAGCATCTGTCTAAATATATATGCACAGATGGACAGCACGTGAACTAGGTGTTCAAGTTTAGAGTATCTGGATTCAGAGCAGTTGTGTTGAGTTAGATAAGGATTTACATTTATCAACAGTTCTTGACTACTCCTTCGCCATAGGAACGAGAGCGGTGTTTGGCTAGAATGACTAGGGTTAACCAGGCTGACGGCTCCTCGGAGAAAATCTCATGCCAAAGAAAGTCAAACGGGGGTGGAGGGATGGAGGGAATGATTAAAGTATCTAAAAGGAAATCAGTAATTTTGAAACGCCAGAGCTGGAAGCAATTAGTGGCTGGCTGGCAACTCGCAAGAATCAATAAAAGGATGTGATTTCTAATAACTCAAAAATAAAATCTGCTGATAAGTTAAGAAGGAGCTATAGGGTTAAAAAGAGGTGAATAGGAAACTAAATCTGTTAACAATTATTGTCAGTGCCAGCACTGCCTTGGAAGAGTCACGTTTGTTCTACCACCTCCACCCGGCCAATTATAACAATATGTATTCACCAGGCTCTCATGACAGGAGCACCACCAATTCCACCAGCGCTAAGGAGCTGCTGGCATTTGTTTTTATTTTAATTTATCACTCAGCTGTTTCAAATCACATAAAGCTAAAACTTGGCTTACAAGTTGTCAGTTCCAATGCTAATCTTTTGTGCTTACTGCATATGTGCCTGTGTGATATGTGTATTTTCTGAATTGTAAAACTGCCATGGAAATTTCCCAGTCTGGGCATGAAATCTCCTCTCTGGCCCTCTCCTGTAAAGATTGGTCATGTTAAAGCTATTGACATATGTTTACTCCCCAAACAGGAGCCTGCCAGATGAGGCAGACTAGCTGGGTCTAGTTCACCACCCCTTGACACAAGTTTAACAGGCTAACTGGGAGTGGTTGATCAAATTGTGTGTGTGTAGGGCAAGCCTATGCAGAGTGATGATATCCATGTGATGTCTACAGTTTCTCTAGCCAGGTGATAAGCAGCGCAGACGTGATAAATTGCATTTGTTTTTCACCTTTTGACCTCCTCACTTGTTCTCTGCCCACTAATCCATTTCTGCTGGGACCACTTCTGGCATTGCAAACTTTTGAGCAGTGCTCCAACAGCCAATTCTCAAAAAAAACCCAACCCTGTCACAGATGGTTTCTTTCTCTCCTTTGTAAACACGGAGCTTCCCTTCTTATCCTCCTCCCCCAAATTACACTAGTCCAGAACAGAGACCAGTGACAGGTTACAGGATGTTGTAGATGGGGGGCTGGGTCATCAGCGGAGCAGGACGTACCCTTCTGAGGTCCTTGGTTTGGGGGTACGGTTATTCTGGTAGAAATGGTAAATATCTTGTGAAGTGCTTTCTCCAGAGCGTGGCAGAAACGAGATGTATGATGGCTTGCTCCGGTATAAATATTATGTTACAAAAATCACTTATGTCTTCAGAGCTTCAGAAGAATTTTGCTGGTTTTGGCCCCAGTCCTGTAATACGCTCTGTATGGGCAAGAAGTCCTTCCTCGTGGACTAACTGAAAGACTGAAGCTGTATTTGGATCGCACAGTTGAAAGCATTCAGCTGCTCCTCAGCACTGATGAGTTGCTTTGCTTTTACATCTAACTCAACTGAGCAAGTTCCACCGTAACTATTACGCTGGGAGCGTGCATCCCGTTCCCTCCCAGACACGAACGGGCCACGCCGGGGTCCCGGAGCTCAGGGCAGAGTTAGGGGTGAACCGTGAGCCCCTGGTTTCCTTCTTCCAGTGTCCTACCCTGAATCATTTGCATCCTGTCCAGTTTAAGGCTGCTTATCTCTCGATGCTGAAACGGTAAGGGAACCACTGCAGCAGCGGGAACGCGCAGCCGCTCTCGCCGAGGAGCCCGGCTGCGGTGCAGGTCAGTCGGCACTGGGGAAGGGTCGCGGCAAGGAGCCCTTCTGGGGGCTGGGGGGGGGGCTCTTCGGGAGCTGAGGCCGCGGGTCACCTGTGCCAGCGGCCGGGCTCGCGGGCGGGCTGTGACGTGGCGTGGGCGGAGCGGCGGCACCAGCGCCCGATGGAAACGGCGGCCGCACCCACGCGCTCCACGGAGCGGCCCCCGCTGGCTTCTCCGGGACGCTGAAGGGTTCAGCGGGTCGGTCAGAGGAGAATGGGCCGTGCTCCTGTCACCGAGCAAAACGGGCGTGGGACCCCAGCCAGAGCTCCCACGGGAGGAGGTGAGTGTGCAGGTGGCGGGCGGCAGGGCATGCCCCAGCCTGGCACTGGTGACAGGGGCAGCCGTGGGCGCGGCCGTGGGCGGTGCGAGCAGGGAGATGGTCTGCTCAGCAGAGCAGCACGGCTGCGAGGCGAGGCTGGAGGGCTGCGAGGTGAGGCTGAAAGGTTTCGGAGCACGGGGCTGCAATGGACGCGGTCTGGCGGAGCCCGGCTCTGCCCTGGCCGTGCAGAGGGGCGCTGCTGGTTCTTACCCGCGCTAACAAGGAGGGCCTGGTTGAAGCGCTGAAGGTTGAGGGAAGCCTTGGCTGTGCTGACTGCAAGGTGGTGGAGTTCAGGATCCTGTGCAGCAGGAGCAGAACACCTGCCAACCAGGCTCACCTAGACCAGGTCACACAAGAATGAGTCCACGTGGGTTTGGAATCTCTCCAGAGAAGGAGACCACATCCGCCCCAGGCAGCCTGTTCCAGCTCTGTCACCCTCACCATGATAAAGTCTCGTCTTACGTTTCCATGGAACCTCCATTGTTCCAGCTTGCACCCATTGCCCCTTGCCCTATCATTGGATGTCACCGAGCAGATCCCAGCTCCATCTCCTGACACTTGCCCTTTACATCTTTATAAACATGAATGAGGTCCCCCCTCAGTCTCCTCCAAGATAAAGAGACCCAGCACCCTCAGGCTTTCCTCAGCAGGGAGATGTTCCACTCCATCATCTTTGTGGCTCTGCGCTGGACTCTTTCCAGCAGTTCCTTGTCCTTCTGGAACTGAGGGGCCCAGAACTGGACACAACGTTCCAGATGTGGCCTGACCAGGGCAGAGCAGAGGGGGAGGAGAACCTCTCTCCACCTACTAACCCCCCCCCTTCTGATCCACCCCAGGATGCCATCGGCCTTCCTGGCCACAAGGGCCCATTGCTGGCTCATGGTCACCCTGCTGCTCACGAGGACCTTTCCCCTACCAACAGGTCAGTCCCCAACTTACACTGGTACCACTTACACTGGAAGACTTTGCTCATGTGGGCTCTTGGCCAGAACAGCACCAATTCTCATTGCACTTAGGAGAAGTTTGCACGAGGCTGCAAAAAATAAAATGCATTGACCTTTAAGGGCTTTGCTTAACTCTGATTTATTAAAGGTCACTCACCATGAAACAATTAAAAAAAAATAGTTCATGTCTGATAAGTGTATTTGGAGTGTCGGAGGTGTGTTAACCTCACTGGATAGACAGAATTCCCCTGGATTTCAGGAATGCATTTAGTGCTGTACCACACACCGGTGCAGTCTCAGTAAATCAGAAAGCATTAGGGGGATGACGAGGCAGGAACTGTCCAAGGGAGCAGTTCAGTAGTGGGTCGGGGCACCAAGAACCCTCAGAACACACACAAAAGCGTGAGATATTCAAACATCTACTTTCTTTAAACTATGCCAATGTTCAAAACTCACCTATTGCTCAAGATCTGGAAAATTGGTTTAGCAAACTTGGACCGAGTGGAGATCTCTTGTATGTTTGCCCTGTGCAGGATAAAAGTGCCAGGTGCTGCCTGGCTCCCCAGGTGACTGACTTGTGTCACTGGAGCTGTCAGAGTGTTGGAGAGACTGCAGAGCCTGCTGGCTTCGCCCCCGTGCTCCTGCAGCCAGTGCTGGGGCAGGCAGGGAGCTGCGATACACCAGCTGAATGGTTTCTCTCTCCCACGCCTCAGAGGGGAAGTATCAGATTGTCAGGCACAGTCTGGTCAACACTCGCTCCTGGGATAGTGCAACCACGTACTGCCCTTATTTGGGCTGGATTGCAGGGTTACGAGCCAGCCCTTTGACTTTTTTTGCCTTTTAACAAGCTCGTTTTGGTGAGACACTTCTTTTCCCCTGTAAGGAAAAACCCCACAAATATTTTTAGAGCTGGTTAAATTATTTGTTACGTACCAATTGTCCAGTGAATTTTGGCCTTGTTCTGAACATGAGTCATTCACAACCTTATTTCAGTGGATGTATTTGTTATTCATAAATACTAAAGGAATAGTTTATGGAAGGGAACTTCATTCTCTGGGTTATTCCAGAACTTCTTGGGGTTTTTATTAGTGTCTGCTTTTCCCGGGGGATCGCTTATCTAGGCTATGAAGCACCATTTCTTCACTGTAAATAGTGATAAAGGACTTTAAACAGGTGAATAGCAGTTAAAACTGTTTGAAGGAATAGAAAATCCAAATTAACTACAACCTGTACTAAAAGCATGTTAACATTTGGCTTCTGATGTTTTTGCGGCTATGGCTGTGGTCCCTGAGACCGTCGCGAACACGGAGCAGTATAATTCGACAGGCCACACCAGGAAAAAAGGATTGGCATGTCTAGATGGAAAATGATTGGGCTGTATACCCAGCAAAGGTCCTGGACACCCAAGGTTTTTCCATGACAATGGAGTTGAACTCCTTCATAGCACATGGACTCACTCCATGTATCCTTGCTTGCGTTAAAAGTTTTCTAGATTGGTAGAGTTTTCTTCTTCCTTCTGCCCAAGATGGCGTAGTCCGAGCAGGTTGTCACTTGCTTCAGCATAGGTTAATAACCTGTAACGCCAGTTAAGATTAGGGTATGATTTAGGTTCTGAACATCTGTGTTGGTAGACCTAGTTAACTGCAAGTCCCCAAGGTTAGGATGAAGATGGGGCAACCTCCAGTATCATCAAGACAGGCTGGAGGATGAAGGGACCGAGCGCAAGTCTTTTGCAAGACTTCTTGCCCATCTTGTTCCACCCAGATGAGCGATAGCCTTTGACATTACACTTAATTCCAGGTCACTGCTTGTTTTTTGTTTCGTTGCTTTTTTTCCCCAACACTGGGGCCCATGGCAGGCTACGTGTGACAGCTCCTTGAAGTGAGCCCTTACAAAATGTGATCAATTCTTTTTCAGATAAATTATTCCTAATGCGTATTTCCTTATACCACTGTTAAACATCTCTTTGCTAGAAGCCATGCAGCAAAGCAGAGCTGTAGTGTTTCAACTTATGTGTTGGCATTTAATCATGTACCAGACGCAAATGTCATGTACCACATTGGCTAGTGTTTCATCCTGCCAGAAATACATTGCCTGACTTCTCTAAACCATGCAGATAGATACTTAATATTTACCATTTTATGTCTACCCTTAACAGGTACCAGTAACAGTCAGATCTTCAGCACTCCCTCAGCGATATCATTTGTGTACATCACAAATGGGCAGATGCCAGAACAAAGTTAGGTGTGTAAGTCAAATTACCTGACATACCCACAGCCTCTGACATGCTTATCTTATGACATATTTGCAGGTCTGAAATTCTGCTGAACCCAGCACTACACCAAATAAATCTTCAGTGCTGTGAGCAATATCATTACCACGGCACACAGATCTTGCTTAATATGTCTAGAAATTTGTGTCTGACTGCTTTAAGGAAGGATTTGGATGTTTTCCAGGTGACCTGCATGCATGCATATAAATGTCTATGTCTCTTTAAAGAGTGCCTAAGACCATGAGACTGACCAGAGAATCTGTGAAAATCTTAAATTTATTAAGAGTGGGTTGACTGCTCTCTTTAGCTATGTGAAATTTTTATGGATGATCATTCAAATCTGGCTGCTGGTTGGAGTCCAGATACTATGTGTAGCTATGTATGGACTGCTACAGGATTTGCTATAGGAGATGTCGGAGGGTTGCGTACGGTAGCACACGCATCGGGTTTGCAGCAGCACGGAGGGCCATGGTCAGGTCCAAATCCTGAACCAGCGCTCCACCCGTTAGCTGTGAACCTACAGCTGCGCAGATTCGAGGCAAAATGCACCAGGCCAGGAGGTAGTTTTCAGTACTTGTGTCATATGGCTTCGATGCTTCCGTCCTTTCAAGAATCTTAATGTACTTTAAAGTACTGAAATGTGCGACATCCCTTCAGATTGAAGGGCTTTATGAAGCCTGACTAACATCAGTGCTCCCAGAGTAGACCTCTCTCAAAGCAAAGTACAGAAGTCTTCCCAAAAATACAGTCATCGCACAACAGTCTGCAAGGAAGCGAGGCACTGGGCTAGGTTGAGAACTAGAAGGTGTTCGGTACACCTGTGACTTCTGGTGACTTAGGTAGAAAGACAGAACCAGAATCACCTCTGCCCGAGATATTGCTGCTAATACCTAATTAGAAAGGTTAAGGGGAAAAAAAAATCAAGTATCTTCTACTTTTCATTATATTTATACATGAATATCTGACTGCCTGGGCACAGTGTGGGAGGGCTTGAATCAGAACTGTACATTGCATTTTTCAGGCATTTCTCATTTCTTCCTATCTACTTAATAAAATGGTGAAATAATTTCAGTAATTTCTGGAAGAAGCACTCGAAAGTCACTCTGTCACAGAGCAGAAGTTAAAAACTTTCTGGTATTGTGAGGTACTGAAATGCTGTCGTGAAATCTTCTGAAAGGTTAGTTTTAAATTATAGAATAACGGGCAACAATTAATTACCTGCAGCAGAATAGAAAGAGTGGGACAATAACTTTCATAGTTGAAACTATTCGAAAATCAAAATGCAGAAGTAAAGAAAGAAAAATTAAAGTTTAGGTTTTCTGGGTTTGGTTTGGGTTTTGTTTTGGTTTTTTGTTTTGGTTTTTGTTTGTTTGTTTGTTTTGTTTTGTTTTGTTTTTTTAGGAAATGAAACAAAATTTCTCTTTTCCGTGAATAAGAAGACAATTTAAGAATGATTCTGCTCCCAGTTATACCAGGTCCATCAGTTGTGTTAGTTCTGATCTTCAAAATAGTAATGGCAAGAGGCAGAAGGCTGCTTCTGTCTCGTGTTGGGAAAACCTCCAAATTTAAGATTCAGAAGATTTAGTTGCTTAATAGCATAATTCATACAATAGAAGACCTCCACTGGGTGCCCCTGGTGAACCCTCAGCAATTCCTCCTGAAGTGTTTCTAGCTTGCAAGTGTTGAGTGCTGGACACAATTTCTGAAGAGCTGAATATGGAAAGATAGTCTGTAACTTAAACAAAGCAGCTTAATTAATCACATAATGTAAATCCCCAGTAACAGCTTCACCAGTCTTTTCAAAGAATTTAAGACAAAGAAAACATCAGAAATATTTTAACTAACATTTTTCTCATGAAATTACTAAATATGCTACTGCATAGTCTGAAGCTTTCTGGCTTCAGAGAGAGGTGGCTTTGGTGTTTTCTTTTGAGAAGATCCTACTGTCGCAGATCCATCGAGCAAAACAGAGCAGCTCCTACTTTGCTTCAGATCCTTTTTTTTTTTCCCTATAGTTTTTAGACATACACTGGCTGGAAAGAGAGCAATTTGAGTACATTTTTAATTCCTCTTTTCCTAACTTGAATTCCCCTAAGTAGCATTTGTAGTGGAAACACAAAAATGCAAAAGAATAAGTTTTTTTTCTTAAACAGGATTTTAAGTGAGGAGTGAACCATGATGAACCTTTGCCCTGGAGTTTGGGTTGCAGCTTCTGGAGGAAGGCTGGTTTACCAGCACTGTGGATCCAGAAAGGTGCTACTGTAGAGATGGAGAGCCTCCATATCTTGGACCTGAGTGAGCACATCAGAACAACTGCAGTGTGTGGTCTGTGGTCTCCTCCCCACTGGCATGCACTAGTAAGATTGGACTGTGCTCAAATGCTTTTCAAATAAGCTGTCACATAACTTGGAGGGACTTCATGTACACTGGCGCACAGGACTGGCATTCCAGGATTGGAAATTTAATCTGAAAAGGGTAGAATGCTAGCAAATGTGTAGTACTTTAAGATGCTTTACACATGTAGCATTGTAAGGTGCTTTCATGAGAAGACCAACCAACTGCTGAAGCACCTCTGGGGAGCAAGTGTCTTGACAGCTCTTCAGCAGAATAGGACCTTTGGCTGTGGTGAATTGTCGGCTCCTCGCTAGTGGGTTGCACGCCGAGTGCGTGCACTGAGTTGTGACAGTCCAGAGCTGCACGCAGATGTATGAATGGTGACCATTTGCACTGGGTGGCCTTCACCAGACTTGCTACCGGGCTAAGTCCTTTTTCTGTTCCTCTTAGCTTTGGCAAAGTCTCTGCTGGAGTGTTGCCTCCTGTTGCAGTGCCATGCTTCAAGGTAGATGTGAATCAACCACAGACTCTTCAGCCAGAGAAGATTGGGTTTGGAAAACAGGACAGGGATAGAAAACTCAGTAAGTTGGAGTTACCCTGAAGGACAAAATCATAAGACTAAAGTATGACAGCAAATATCAAAGATTTAGAAAGGCTTCTGTTGACCACAGGGAGTAATTTCTTCTTTCTGTCTGTTGTGGTTGGGACAAAAAGTAATGGACTTAAATTGCAGCAAGAAAAGTTTTGGTTACAGAGAAGAACAAAATGTTTCTGTCAGCAAGTCAGTGAAGCCTAGTAACAGATTACTTGGGACAGCTACAGAATGTCCCTTGCTGGAGGAGATTTAAGGATATGCCAAACCAGCATTCATCAGGATGACAAAGGTATGTATTTTTTCCTGTTGGAGCTTTGGACTGGAGTACATTCCTTCTGGAAGGCCTTTCCAGGGTTCTGAGTCTACTCAGGATGACAGAGACCGCTGTGTGTGCACGTTTCCGTGGCGTTTCCAGCTGTTCCCCGTGGGAGCTGTGGCGATGGGTAGAGAGCGTGTCACTGTGCGTTGCCAGGGCACTTGTGCCGCTCAGACTAGCCTTGCTCCCTCCAGCCCTTCTCCCAGACCTGTTTCCCAGTATTGCTCTGCACAAACACTTCAAGTATGGCATTTCCATTGGAAGCAGAGAGCCCCAGGGCTAAATGCTCAGCAGGCTAGCTGAGGAGTTGGCCTCTCGTGCTCCCTCTCTGCAGCAGATAAACAAGTTCTCTCCAGACCAGAAGCATGGCCCTGGTATGTGAGAGGGCACACCTGCCATCCCATCACCCCACCTCCCCTGCAAGAAGGATGAGATTTTAACCTTGGCTTCCTCCAGCTGCAGAAGGAATTAAACCTTGGGGTCCCACTTGTTGGATGAACTCTCTAAAGGCCGTCCTAGATCACCAGACCATTTTTATCCTTGGTGGCTTTGATAGATTCAGGTGTGGACCATGACAATGGTTATTGAACATATATTCCCACATACAATCTCTAAAGTGCCCTCCTCAAAACACTCTTCCATTAAGTAAACTTGTATCATTTGCACCTAATTTGAAAAGAAACCTTCAAGAGTTTTCCCAAATTCCTTTTCTATCTATAAACTGAGCACACTGTAGCATTATAAGGTTTCTCTTCTCTCCAGGCAGCCTGTGTTCTTCACCTCCTAGCCTTGAAGATTTGTGGATAAGCAGCTTGGATGTCTAAATGTATGGATCAGCATATGGGCCTTTCATGTAGGGTGTGTGTTGCTTGCAACAGTAGCAGTCGAACACAGGCATTCAGGAATTCTGGGTTTGCTCATGTCTGCTGCTTTGCTTGTTGCCTTTATGTGATTGTGTGGGATTTTCCTTGGCAGAGAGCGCTGTGTTAGAGATGATGTATTAGCAATGATGCAACTTATTCAATCATTTGGAAAAAAAAAAAAAAAAATTCCCTGAAATTCTTGCCCTTATCTAGTATAGCACATAGTGCATTTCAGCCAGGAGCTCCTGGAAGAGGAGCTGGAACTGTTTGTAGCTGGGCAATGCTGTGTTTCCCAGGGCGAGCATCCTGGGTGAGGCATTCTTCCTCCTCCTGACTGCACAGAACCACCTCACAGGAGCCCCTTAATTCTGGCTTCAGGTAAAGATGCCACTTAAAGACATACCTCAGTGTAATGAAACTGGGTTTTGGACCAAATCTGCATGGAATGGTCATTTAATGCTAAAAAAAATGGTCATTAATATAATGAAAGTTTATCTGGGAAGAATGTCTAGTGCTTATCCATCCACATATTTCACTGTGGACATATTTCCTGGACCCAACATTTTCCTCAGTCAAGCTCCACTTCACTTCAGGAGTTAGTAACTATTAAAGCTGTCTGCCTTTTCCCCAGCCTTTTTCACAAGGCAGTGAATTCCTAGGGCTTTTTTTTTTTTTTTTTTTTACTTGCTTTCCATTCTGGCAGCATGATTTATGCCAATATTTTTACATTAAGTCATGGGTCCAAATCCCATCCACTACTGCAAACAAGAAGTGGTGCGAGTACAGGGGTAAGCTCACCAGTGAGGTGAGTAAAGACACCCCAGCGGTACTGCTCATGATGCTCTTGCAAAGACAAAACACGAGAGGACAACAGTGTATGTGAGGTAAAAGAGTGAAAAGGCTTTTGGAACCCAGCAATGCCTACTGCAAAGATGGGATGTGGTAGAGTAGCAAAAGTGATACAGGATTATCTTTTTCAAGTCCAAGAAAAGCAGGGATGACAAAAATGCATATTTTTTTACTAATTCATGGTATTTATTCTTCTCTGTAGCTTTAGTTATTTTTACAAAAATCAGGTGAATTAGAAATGCTTTATTTGTGTTGTCCACTGTTTGGAAGTGAGATACAGAAGAGAATACAGGGGCAGAATAATAAAAAAAGCCTTTTGAAATCTAAATACAAACACATGCAAGGTTTCTGCTGACTTGAGGTCAGCTGGTCAAAATCAGCCTTGCTGTAAAGAAGCACAGAGGGAGAAAAGCATATGTTTGTAAGTACATAATCTAATCTCCAACATTTTTTCATCTGAGAAATATGAAACTGAAACAAATGACAACCTCCTGACAACAGATTCATCATACCACATTTGCAGTGTTATCAATGAAGAAGGGGGTAAGAATGTTAATACATAACAGAAAGGACAAGGTAGATAGTGAAACCTGTTTAGCATACCCATGAGGAGCAAGCGTAATAGTTGGCTTGGATTTACACCCACAAATGTAGAAAAATGAGTCGGGGCACTTTTAACAATGAACATAAAATGTCTTTTCAAGAGAAAATATTTAAAATACTTAGATGCAGTAACGGTCTATCATCTTCACCCGTTACGTTTTGCCATACAGCTCAGACTTGCCCCTGGATGTGTAAAGGCAGTGTCAACAGGCTGGTCTGGATGGCAAAAGGAGGCAGAACCTCGGGGCTGTAGGAGAGAAATGCGCTTCCACTGAGCTGCAGGTTATTCCAGTAAGGGAGTCTGAGGATCAGCCCCCGAGTTTTACACTGCATTAAAAAACACAAATCTAGCAGCAGACTTTGCACAAGCCCCTCGCTGGTTCCACGCTGACGTACGGGCCTAGGTTAATATCTTCTCCAAAGGTGGCTGGCATCACTAGATAGATTGCAGCGGATCCCCTTTCCGCTGGGTCCATTTTTCTGCCTGAAGCAAAGGCCCTTGCATCCCAGGAGAGCCTGCTGCTGCCTTAGTCATGTCTGGCTTCATCTCCTTCTTGAAAGCACAGTCTGCCCCGGGACTGATTTGGGATTTTGGTGGTTCAGAGATAACAAAGGATGGTCTGGACAAATGCCTCCACCTGACAGTCTAGGAGGCTGGAGGAAATTGTCACCTTTAAAAGGAAAATTGTGTCTGTCTGGCTTAGGAGGTGCTCAGAGAAGATGTAGAAATGCATCCAAATACCAGGGTAAAAATCCATGACTTGCACGCCCCCTCCTTTTGTTCATGTTTATGTATGAGCCGTATCATTACGCATGGAAAGAAAACAGTAGCTTCCACAGCTTTCTGTAGGGTGGGTTCTGGATCAGGAACACCAGTGGGTCACAGACTGACACGCCTCTCTGCACCTACCAGCACATCTGGATTGTATAAAGCGCTGTGGTTTGTGACAGCTCTGTAAAAGGTATCTCTTAAAATAGGAAAAGTAAAAAATTAGTAGCAGTTTATCGTATGTAAGGTTTAAAGAGGATGACATTACTCACTTAACCCAAAGACTTTTCACCGTAAAATGGCAAAGTGTTTTTCAGTGTTTAATTGCACCCATTGTTCTGTCTTCTGAATTCTTTTTTTTTTTAAGTAATCAGTTCAAGCCCTTATAATGTATTTATTGTGATTGATAATCAATACAAGATTATATTTTCAATGAGGAAAAAGCACTTGCCATCTGGTGGGAAGAGGAAAAAATATATTGTTTGACTAAAATCTATCTTGTACTCACTCCCATAGACATGTATCCAGTAAAACAGGGGAAAACACTTCCTAATGGAAATAGGAGCAGAATTCTGGGTGGATGTGATTTCAAGTGCATACACCTCCAGCAAACATGTTCTTGATTTATAGGATATAGACCACACTATTAATATTGCCAAGTGTAATAAATTGTGAAGGATTTCATGCCGATTTGTTACATGTAACGTATTTTAAATAGCACTTAATGATATTTTTATTTATGCAAGGCTGAGCGAGATGGAGATCTGGTTCTCCTTTTGACTGTGGCAGTCACAGCGAGAGTCGGAGGCATGCATACAAATCAACAGCAAAGAAACCACTGGTGGGGTACTTTTCTGCCTGAAGATGTGAGTCTGTTCATGCTTATAAGAGTCAAATTAAAGCAATAGCACATTGAAGTTTGGCCACAAGCACAGCTGCACCATGAGTGTATTTTTGGGTTCTTGTTTACAGTTCAGAAATGATCTGGTGATGTGTGGGAGGGCTTACTGAAATCAGAGAGAGGTTCCTTGGGCTGAGCCAGGCTGGGCAGCACCAGAACGGAAGAGAAAAAGGAACACTTTTTGGTTGGTTGTTTTTTGATTGGTTGGTTTGGGGGTTTTTTGGAGAGCTGTTGAAATGTTAGAGTTGTAGAAGGGCTGGTGCTGACCAATATTTAGGATTTGAAATTAAGGAGTGGTTGTTAAGAACATAGATTTTTATTTATTCTTTAGTTTAAGAAAGATAGAATTCCCTTTTTTTTTTTTTTTTTTTTTTAATGATTGTAACAGGAAAGCAGCCTTTAGAAACCCTCAGAGGTGCAGCAAGAGTAACTCCAGATTAAATCTTTTCTCAAATCTGGTTTTAGAATGTAGAAAAGAACAGAAGTTACATCAAGGATGTGTCAGGACTTTTTTTTCCATTGACATATTCCGAATTGCAGACATATACGAATAGATGTGAACTTCTTTAGAGTGTGTTACGTCTCCTGTACGGGACACACTTTGCAGCCCAGGGTATTGCAGACCTGCTGCACAGCTGACAGTTCACAGGCTCACTGGCTGCACCTCAAGCAGATGCAGTTTGATTGTATTGGGCTAAATCTTGTGCTGAGTGGCTGGGAAATTCCAGGATTTCAGGGTCAGTTCGAATGGAAATCAAAGCAGCTCAAGCCTCGGTTATGGGAAACATTTTGCAACGGCCACAACCAGGAGACCACGCTTCATTTTCACATCAAGTGCTGCTGCAGACTGCGCCGTGGCAGCATTTCCAAACAGGGCTGACGGTGATGGATTCTGCTAACGCGGCAGCTCGGAATGACCCCTCCGTTCCGAAATACAACTGTGAAGCTGCAGTCGTGTCCCGGTGCGATGGAACCGTGGTTGCTGTTCTTATTTGAACACAGCTGCAGCTAGTATCCATAATTCAAATTAAGTGCTGTTTAGGAGGGTGTTTGAAAACCCGATTAGTGTTCCAGCATTGAGATTTATTGTTTCCAGATTGGTGCAGACTTTTCTTTTATGGTTTTAACGATTTAGGGTAATTGAGAGAAAACGCCAAGTGGAGAATTTAGTATTTTAAAATGCATGAATAGCAAGTAACAAAAGTCAGATTTGCTTGGATGAGCCTGAGTTTGCATGTTCACGTATTTACTGACTTTGCAAGTTCCTTTCTGCAGGGCCACCGTCAGTGCCCACATTTTCCTCAGGGCGCTCGAGGGTGCACCTCTCTGCAGAATGAATTACGAACTGGAACACAGGGATCTGGCTCATGAGCCACCAGTCCAGGCCTGGGCTGTCCTGGTGTCATGCTCATCCAACCGTGGGCAAGCCATGATGGGCAGGAATCATCTTGTCCTCCTTTATGTGTCTAGAAGGTAGCCCTGTAGTCGAACCTGGACAGTAAGGAGACGGGCACTTCCACAGAGAGACTTGTGCCATCCTCAGGTAGCTGTCTGAGACAGGCATGGCCAATCACTCTTGGGTCATCCATCAGATGAGCCAAGTCTGTCAAACACCAGACTGTACTCTTTGAGATAGCTAAAAACCAAGCCTGAAAGTCTTGATTTTCCCATATGGAGCAAGAAGACCAAGTGCCTCCTACACAGGTTAATCTACTTTTTGATACCAAGAGAGTGTCCTGCTCTTAAATTTTGCAGCATCTGTCCCAAAAGGCCGTTATAACTTGGACCTCTGGGCAGGATAAATGGGTGTGAATGCAGATAGTGAGAATGAAATTATTTGCTGAAAGTAAATTGCTTGGATGAAAGGAATAGAAAATCAAGTGGCAGTTGCCAAATCTGCATAGGCAATGCAAGGGCTTTGCTGAGGAGCTGGGTAAACATCCCGCCCCATTCATGGCCACTGCTTGGTGTTTGGGCACTGGACTGAGCCACATTCCCACAAACACACCGTGGGTGCCGACAAGAGAAGCGGGAGAGCGGCTGCACGTGTAGGTCTGCGGACGATTCAGGAAGAGGTCCTGCAGGTGCTGTCCCTGCAGTCAAACCCTTTGTGCATTGGCTGAGGATAACATGGCCTGCGGAGGCAGAAGCCAGCAAACAGACGTGAAAGGAAGAAAAGATACTATATATTCCAAAACAAACACTAAGCAGAGCTCTCTACTGCAACCAGAAAGAAGAAATGAGTAATAGGAGATTCTCCTTTCTGTGATCTGCGTTTGATTATTTGGGCAAAATAAAAAAAGAAAATATTGAAGAAGACCAGTTTGAAAAAAAAAAAACCAAACAAACAAAATTGTCTGCAAATACACTTCCTCTGGCTACATTGGAGATTAATTATCATTGCAAAATGTGTATTTTTATGGTTCATTCCTTGCCTTCCTTGAAAATAACTTAGAAAGTGAATGTGTTACAAAATCTAAAGACGACACAAGCAGAAGGTGTTTATAAAAAATTTACTGTGTTGATTTTTTCCGCTGTGACCCTAGGCTGCAATGGTCAATGATACTGTATAAATATTTGTTTGCCAGATTAACATCTTCAGCTGATTTGCAGCCCTGTCTGACAGGGGAGGGGACTGTTTGTCCAGTGAACAAAGCCCTTTGTTCTGGCAGGGATTATTCTTTAGCAGATTTTGACAACTAGCCGGTTTTCACCAGGCAAAGACTTAAGAATAAGATGTTATTGTAGGGCTGGGGTCCCGCGCGAGAGTGCAGAGGAGCCTGAGCAGGGGTGGGGAGGCCAAGAGGTGGGCAGAGGCCTTCGCGATACCATGTCTCAGTTTGCACGTGCACAGCTGTGACCAGCTTTGCCAAAGTCTTTGCTCAGGGGCGTAGCAGACGTGACACCCCCACTGTGCAAGTCAGGTGCCACCGAGCTGCCGCCTCCGTCTCTCACAGCAGAGGTGCAGCTGTGACAATCTGACTGTTTGCTGGCTTATTTTCCAGGGTAAGTTGCCACCTCCTGAAGTAACACGCAACTGCCCAGTTCTCTCTTGGCCTGGGTGATTGAAAGCTCAAGACGACAGGGAGAGGACACAGCCTGGCACGCAGAGCCCTCTCCAGGAGTAGCTGCACACAGGAGCACCCACACGCACATTGGCAGCAACCGTTCCCTGCCGAGCTGTGCAAACAGAACCCCCTTCCTACAAGTGTTTATGAAAGCAAATAAAAAGGCTAAATCATACGTAAGTGAAGTGGCTTTTTTTCTGTGGTGACAGAACTGAAAGCGACCTTGCTGTGTTACCAAGTTGAGTCTCCTCGATGTCACTGGCAACTTATTTTTATAATCCTGAGCTTATCAAGTTTTCGAAGGCTACATTTATAATCCTCCACTATGCCTTCTAGAAGTGCTTGCTAGAACCTCTTTCCTCCGTTTGTAAAAGTAGCAATGGTCACAAATGCTCTCTAGGAATTTCTGAGCTCTGCCGAGGAGCTATTTGAAAGACAGATACTTTAAATATGTTTTCTTACTTGGCCAGATTATATTTCCTCCTGTTCTTCATGCAAAATTCCCTACTGATTTTGGCTTTGCTACTTCTGTACAGGCAACAGAAATCAGTATTTTAGGCTGGAAATAATCTTTCTCTTTTTTTTTTTTCAGTAATTCCTTTCCACTGCAGAAGAGCCTTGTTGCTGTTGCTGTGCTGGCTAGCAGCCATGCCAGCTATAATTTCCCCTGGAAGCAAAACCACAGAAAATCTCCTACCTCTGCAAAGAAACTTTCCCTGCTTATTTGGTAGCAGGGGAGATGCTTTTGACTTGCAACCAGAAACTGAAATGATTACTTAAAATGCTGTGATGCAAGTAGTGAGAATGGCTCTCGGGAGGGTCTGGACTGTCAGGGGATGCTCGAGGTCATCTTGGTGTGCTACTTGGGAGGGGCTGCATCCCTTGTACCATCTCGCAGTCCTGTAAATCTACAAACAGTGCTGCTTGAACAGTACTATTGCTGCAGAATGGAGTTAGCTTAAACCCATACGCAGATTTCATTAGTTAGCCTAGCTGAAATGACCTGTTGGTAAATATTTCGAGGACTATATTACAGTGGAAAGAAAGCTAAAGGTGTGTTTGAGTTTATAAAGCTGCCTAATTTTCCATCATTTAATGAATATCGTCTTTATCTCACAACTTTAGTTATTAATCAGGTAATTCATGACATTATTTACTGGAAAGTGATGGCACTCTTTACCAGAAAGCTAGTTTAATCTGCTACTCATTGTTTTAATTCATTATATAAAATTGACCTTTCATCTTTAGCATTGTGCCTCTCACGAAGCCTTGCCAGAAGAACGAGAAATCTATCTGATCAGACAGCTGTGAGGCATCCAATGTAAGTAAAGGGTGGTGGAATCACCACCACCACATCCAGTGATAAATGAGTCCATTTTACAAAACCAGAGAGCTAGTGCTGTTTGCACAAAGCCAACAGCATACAGGTGAATGAGGTCCTGGCTTGGAAACAGTTTACTACGCATCCGAAAAGGGTGATAGGGAAACATTCAAGGATAGTGTTAAGAGAAACTTCAAGGCTTTTAAATTTTCTGTTGTTTTAGTTTATGTCTGAGGTAAACTAAAATTCAATTAGCTGTTTTCATTTCTGGCAGGAGTTTGAGTATTTCTGCAACTGGTGGAGTGTACCCGTCCCAGATGCTGGGAAATCAAAAGCTTGGGTTTAGCAGCAACAGCAAAAAATCCAGAACCCAAAAGATAAGAAAAAATTACAGTAACTGCCAATTGAGAGGTTAATGTGTTGAAAGATATGAGTATGTAAAAATGGGAATTGGCATGTCACCTGTCTGATAGACAGCTGCCATGGCCACTCAGCTACAGCTGATAGCAACCTTATTCATTGCTTGTTTTAAATTGGAGAGGTCTCAAGATTAGATTGCTGAAGCAAATCAGAAAATACTGGTTTAATATGAAGTGCAATCACTTTAATGTAGCTGTAAACTGCAGAGCCACCTCCAGATGTGAGGTGGTAGAGAGGCTGTGCAGCTGCATGGTCACTGCCCACTCATATCTCATGGAGCACATGTTGCAGCAAGCAGGCACGATGGGACTGGGAGGAGAGGATAATTTTATTAAGCCCTTTCCAGACTGAAGTTAGAGATAATTTTCTTATAATTAGCAACGGAATCTGTCCTGTACCCAGAGCGTATAATGCAATTGGCTCCACGTGTGTATGAAGACACATGCTGTCTCAGTGATAAAGGCCTTCCAATATTTCTTTCTGGACAAAACATAGTGATGAAGTATTTAGAATGGTACAAAGTCACATTTTCCAGAAATTGCATGCATTTGCTATTTCCATTTTTGTTACAAGCCTAAATAAATATTTTATTAGGCCAGAAGTGCACGTCAGAACCTGATATTTTAATTTTTAACTGGGAAATGTAAAATCACTATTTTTACAACTGACCAGAGAGACTCAGTATGATGATTCTTGTTCAGAGAGTGATTTTTGTAATGTCAGTTGCCTTGCTAAAATCACTGTAGGTATTTGCTTTGTGCTGTTTCCAGACTTTCAGCTGAAGCAGGTTAGCTTTGTGTGGTGTGAAGCACTTGTAGCATAAACAGTATTTGCACAAAACATACAGCATGATCCGTGAACATTTTGGGAGCCTTTAATTTGTTTAACCAGGTTGACCATGTGAACTGTGTGCACAGCTATTGATTATTTGTACTTTGTTCTCACGGTTCTTCAAGAAGCCTTCACGTACTTGCTCCATCTATTCCAGTTTGCATTTTCACATTTTGCGTGCAGATGCAGTCCAGTTGAACAGTACCCAGTAAAAGAACAAGGTGGCATAGACAGGCAGGGCGGTATGTTTGGAAATAGGGCTCTTGAAGAGCGTTGTTTTCAGTAAACAGTCACCCTTCCTGGTTCTGGGCTCGTTCACGGAGTGGTTAGTGCTTCACTATGTAGAATACAATATTGGCCACGGATATATTAACAAATATTGCTCTGCTGTGACATAATTTTCAAGGTCAGCAGAGGAATTTCCCTAGCCTGTCAACGACAGAACACTACTACTGCTGCTACTGCATCAGCGTGGGATGCAGTTGGCATGGAATCCCTAAGTTTCTCAGGAGATAGGGGCAATCAAAGGCAGTTCAGACTCCTTGCTCTGACTCACCATCCGAGTCAGATGCTTTGAACAGCCTGATATCCTTGAAGTAGAAGACACATCCAGAAAGGTAAAGGTGCATATGTCAGGTCCCCATCAGCAAAGGACCTGGTGCAATCCAGACACGTCGCGTCTTACAGCGGCAAATGCGTCAACCCATGGAGCAAGCGATCAAGCTCGATAAAGATCTTTGTCGATCACAGATCAACAAATCCTAAAGAACAAAGAAAAAACTCCTGAAAACATCTAAAGTGAAATCCAGGTCCTTGCTCACTTTGAAAAGTCCACCTAAGTTCTGAGTAGAGCCACTGGGACCAAGTTTGGGCCTGGAAAGTGGTAATACCTCAACATTTTTGATCAAGTTCTCAAGTACAGGAGGCCAGTGGTGTCCTTCTGAAATACAAGGATACAAAACCTAGGACAGGAATTATCTTTTGCCATGGCTGGCACTGCTGGCAAGCAATTATTTTCCAACCCAAAGCTATGTCTGAGTGAAAGCAGTGACTACCAGATGGAGCTGGGAGAGATCTGACTGTGTGTGTGCCTGGGACTCCAGAGATGCCTTCTCTGGAGCTTTTAGTCCAACCAGCTGCTTGCTTGAGTACGGCTACTTGAAAGCAATTCACATGAATTTGGTTTGAGAAGCACACATTATCCCTGATGCTAGGCAGAATAACACGTTCCTTGCAGTCCTCTAGGACATGGATCCAAGTGGAAATTGGCTTGGCATCCCCTCAGATCACATAAAGAATTATGTTTTGAAACTGTATTTAAAAGCAAACAAAACTACTCTGAGGGTGGGAGTACTTACAGACTCATACTTTAATATATTAATTACATTCATTTGTCATCACTTGAACCTAAACACCCTTGGACTTCATTAAAGTTGCCAGAATCCCATTCTCCTCCCACAGCTGAATGTCCAGAAGTAATCTGTTTAAAGGAAAATTAAGTGAGAGACTTTTGGAGTCCCACAAGATCCTGGGGCAATGAAGGTGAAGAGGGGGAGAGACTGCAGTAGGTCTTTGATGCCTGACATTGCTGCAAGGCTGCAGAAACGGGAGCAGTGGAGTTAGGCTTAGGTGCACTGCTAGTGCCTTCAGGAGAGCCATGGCAGCAGTGCCATGACACCCATCTGTGCTAAAGTCCTGCCAGGCACCATTCATGGAATAACAGGTTCTTACCAAGCTAAACCTGTTGCACAGAGCACACACACGCACAAGATTCCTTGTCAGCTTGTATTCAGATCACCAGCAGACAGGCTGTCTATGTCTATTCTTTCTCTCACCTGGGTGTTTCCCACTTTTGGCCCCGTGCAGGTGTCTAATGCTGGGCTATCTTGCTGTGTATGCAGAACTGGGGAACCCTCCCTGCCACTGCCCTTTAGCGTGTGGAGAAGTGCCCACAAAACCCCTCGGGGAATGAAATGCAGGCAACCTACTGCTTTGCCACTTAGTAAGAAAACCACCTGGGGTAAGTCCTTTCCACAGCTTTATTTGGAAGCTGCTCATGTTTTCTTGAAAAGCTTTGGGGTGCAAACAGAGGGGCTGGTTGCGTGCAAGTACGTCTGTGTTCCTCTCCTTGCCCTTACCCCTGGCACTGAAACCCGTCACACTACTGGGAGGACCCTGCATGGGCTGCTTTGAGTGAGAGGGTCTCTCGCGTTACTCTCCTCTCACAGGCTCTCGTGAGGTTTCTGTAGGAGTTCAGCAAGGCTTTGCAGAAGGGATAATTCTGCTAAGGACCTTTGCCCATCGCTGCCCCTTGCACACATTTGAACATTTTCTAAGTGCAGAACGAGCCTCGGGCTTACAGAGAAGCACCTTCCCAGCTCTTTCATCCCTGTCCCTCTTTGTTCAGTCTAGTATCCAGCAAAGAGTGTCCCATAAATAGGTCTGTTCACTATCATGTTGCTCAGCTCATATTTTACTTATGCCATATTTGTATTGCATATGTATCATCTTAATTGTTTCATAATGTTGTAAAAATTGGCCAGTATAATCAGCAATGCTGGATTGCATTAAGCAAAGCCTTTTTGAAATGTACTGAAATATTAGTTCCATATGATAAAATCCATAAAATACAATCTAGATGCCAACGAGATTAGGAAAATGGGCTCTTTTCCACTTACCTAAATACTGGAAAGATACACAAGTTATTAGCTGTATATCAAACTAATGATCCCTTGAGGCTCTGATGAAGGATTTAGAAAGTGGATAAAAACAAATAAGCAGGACATAAAGAGATGCAGTCTCACCTCCCAGCCTCACACACTCCTGATTACCCGAACACACCCTCTGATGAGCACTGAAACGTTCTGAGGTCATCTGATGATCACTGAAACGTTCTGAGGTCAAGGCACAGAAAGATGCCATGGAAGACACTGAGTGCACCAGCACTGCTCATCACAGCCCATGGGAAGTCTGCACTGGCTTCCCAGCGTTCTCCCAGCTTCAGGAGCTCTTCAGCTACACAGTTTTGCTGTATAATTCTGAAATTTCAAATCCTCACTGAGGAAAGGAGTTGAAGGCAATGTATACAGGGAGAGTGGCAAGAAGAATATACCTTATTCCTAATGTATCTGGTCCTGACGAGATGAAATGCAGCTGGCCAAACACAGGGGTCAAAGGCACAGCTATTGTTTGACAGACTCATTGCTCCTGATCCTCCCATGGGGACGGGGAAGAACAGGATCATGCCTCACACAGAACAAGCAGCAGATCTGCATGGAAAGATTAAAAAGTATATGAGATGCAGTGGCAAAGTGCCCTGCTCATTGGCATATTCCTGCACCTCCTAGGGTGGCAAAATGAACCCTACCACCAGACTTCTTCACTTCCAGCCTGGGCAAGCACTTCTCCAGCCATTACATACATACACAATCAGATTAATAATTGAGCACTCACTTTATGAATTACTATTGATGAGTATTTCAGATCTGGAACCCACAGATTTTTCTGCATATCTGCTCTGAAGGAACCAAGATTGATATTTAAAAGCTATCTAAGCTGGCTTGGCCAGCAAGAGAATTCCACCATCAGTTTTGTTGAAAAAGCGAGGTATTAATAGATTTGGGATTATAAATATAGAATTGTAGAAGCAGCTTCCTCCTAGTAGAAGACTGACACTGCCAAAATTCAGCTGGGGAGCAAAAGATTTAAAAGGGAAAGCAGGGAAAAAGTTTGACTACTTGCAACGGAGATTTGTTGAGAAGCATGTAACTTGCAGGAAACATTTTTAAAAATTGAAGATTTTTCACTTCATTCAAAATAGGTGATGCAGAGGAGAAATCAATTCCAGCCCCATCTCTCCAAGCTGCCTTGACTTCCCACAATGACAGCAGCTTTTTGCTATTTTTGTCCCCAGTCTGCAGAAAGGAGTCGGTGCATTCAAGGAATAGCTGTGATGAGGAAGCTTGGGCCAGTTATACATAGATACCTCTTAGAGCAGAACTGGTCATTATTAGAAAGTCACTGTCATTCCAGCATGGAATAACTGCAATCATAAGGTCACCTAGAAGGAAAATTCAGTTAGGAGAAACTAAATGCCACTTTCCTTATTCTGAGCCACTTAGGGCAAATTGTGCAGTGTAAATTTTGCATCTTCAAGGGGTTTGCAGGTTCTACAACACATTCAAGAACAATTTCAATACTGACTCTTGGGCTGATTTTTTACAAAGTATAAATACACATCAAATAGATTTCAAGTCCTTCCATTTTAGAAAATGCCATTTCCTTTCAGATGAGAAATATAATTGGTGCTCTCAAAATAGAATATGAGCTGCATATAGATAATTCCATGAAAACACTACTGGAAATTCAAATACTTATCTAATCTTTATGTCTGGCAACCTGCACTACATTACTGATTGTTGGTACCAGTGAAGCATACTATGGCTTTTACTTCCAAAGGAAATTAAGCCAAGAAAAAGAGTGCCATTTAGTTCAGAGGAAAGATGTTCATACATTTTTATACTTTAAATGACTCCATTTGAGAGCTTGGAAAATTAAAAGGGCACTCGGCCAAAAATAGCTCAATGTAATTCTACTGAATGCAGGCTAAATAAGGATCAGCCTTATCTAACTTCTCAGAGGTACATTAACCAGAGACACTGTATAAAGTTCCAAAACTATCATATGCCTAAAAGGGATTAGGGGATAACTAAAGTGAAGAAAACCAATTTATTCATAATGTGAAACAACAGGTCATAGAAACTAGCACAAGATCGTTCCAAGAGAGAGAGCAAGAGCAAAACAAGAGCGGAGTCCATTTGTTTAAAGAGGGATGAAATAGCTTTATGTTGAATCACTGGACAAAATGCTCTGGTTGAAGCTGAAACTATTTCCAGGTGTATAATTTACGTAGGGAAAGGAAATTCTAAGAATCCACTTTTAGTAAGGAAAGAAATAATAATAATTAAAAAAGAACTGTATTCCCCTACGACTAATAACCCACCAAGAGAGGGAGCCAGACATCACACCTTCATGTGTCCTGTCCCCCAGAGCAAGACTGGAGAACCCCTGGGGCTGGAGCCCACCAGGTCACCCTCCTACCTGCCCATTCTCATGTTCGTGCCTCTGAATTGTCCTCCTTCCTCTTGTCTGCCATCTCAGCCCCTGTATGAGCTGCTGGTTTGCCATCACTTGCCACAGACTTCATAACTTCACTGATTCTTTATTAGTGGTTTATCTTCTGGACAGAAGACAAGAAGGTTATTTTGTTGAGCTGTGTAAAATTCAGCTTTTTCCTGTATAAGATTTTCCATGAAAAACAGCAATTTCTTTAATGTTTTTGTGTCTAGTGTTTTAAGGTTCGAGGAGAAAATGATGACTTTGATATTGACAACATGCTTCTGTTCTTATCTTTTCTTTGTGAAAGCCACTTTCTTGGGCTTTTAGCCTGACCCATCCCCACATGAGAAAATAAGAAATAATTAAGAAGATAGTCTGTGGGCAAAAATGTTTATTTTATAGACAAAAAAGAGTCAAAAATTAAGACTCAGAAACACTTGTACAAGGCATTACCATGCAGCATATGACTCCCAGGTATTGATGGTGTTTTCTATAGGAACAATATGAAGTCACTAGGATTGCCTTTCAACCCTGTCTGCAGTATTATTCCCGTCCTTGTAGCACTGTGTATTGACAAAATGCTCACAAAATGCCTAACACAGCAATTCTGTAAACTCATAAAATTTGAAACCGATTTCTGCATTTTTCTTCTACAATACATAGGTTAACAACCAAGAAAATAATTCATCTAAGTCCTAATGATCAGAAATATAGCAAGAGTTGCATATGCTGCAGTGCTTTTATTTAGAAAAAAAATAATATGCAAGTTTTAAAAGCACAACACCTTTAGTATTTGTTGTGATCTATGTATGCAAGTCTGAGAATTTCCAAGTATCATTTCAGAAAGCAAAAAAAAACCCTGGGTGCACAAAGGTGTATCTCACATTAAGAGGCTTTTGTTTAGAGACTCCAAAGAGTAGAAAACTCCATCAAATGCCAAAGTCGGTGTTAGTAATTCCTTATCATCCCTTTTAAAAATATCACTTTTTTGGATTGTTGAATCATAGAATCATAGATAGGGGTAGAACGGGACCTCTGGAGATCATCGAGTGCAACCCCCCCCGCCAGAGCAGGATCACCCAGGGCAGACCACACAGGAACAGATCCAGGTGGGGCTTGAAAGTCTCCAGAGAAGGAACTGTGAGTTGAGTGTGTCCAGACTCAGTTTCCAACAAATGGATTATTTGGTATGAAAAACCACATCTCCACTTTGCGGCTATGAACCATGTAGGTTCTTTGTTTAATTGTGCCATGGTCACTTTTGATCTTCTAGCTAGCTGCAGCTCATACGCAGTTATTTACTTGATCCCTATTTCTTTCTCACTGTATCAGTGAAGTATCACTGGAGATCATTTTACATCCAGCAACAGGAAGAGTTTTTCTCCTTGGAATGCATCTGCGACCTTCACTGCTGAATGGAATGGGAGGTTTGCCACCGATTTCAATGAGGCGGGATGTAAATCAAAGGTTTAAAGCAAATGAGAGCAAGGCTGGGCTGCAGAGGAGAGCTCCACAAGTAAGGCCAGGCACACATTTGCTGGAATCAAATGGTTGTAACATTTTGCCAACCATAGCAAATGCCATAACTGTACATTCCTTGTGATCCAAACCTCAGTGGTCTTTGTTAACACGATGTGACTGAATTACAGCAGTGAAGAAATAACTGGTTTTGGTGACTCCAAGTCCAACAGAAGACCAGTGAAGTAAGTGTGAGAGCAACTGCAACCCTTTCAGGCTATGGTGCTATGATACACCCAAAAGGCTTAGGAAGCTCTCGAGGTTTCGCTGCCAGTGATGATAGAACCAGGCTTTGCTTTAGAAGAAGTCATCCGAACACAAGCTAGGCAGACCATATTGGGTTCCCGTGGTTCCTCAGCATTTGACTAGAAATGTTCACAGAGCTGTCAAAACAGCCGACTTTTTAATTAGGTAGAGGAATATATTAGGAGGAAGTCACTTCCCCTGGAACGGTCATACTGAATCTGCAGTGAGCCAAGTTTTTTCCTGAGCCCAATCTGCTTGTTCTTTGATCAAACAGGCAAACTGTGTAACTTTAGGGTCACTGCAACATCCTCAAAATGTTTTTCTAGAACATGAAACCTGAGGGCTCCAGTATTTTCATAAAAATGTAATCAAAATAATAGTCTTCCAGAAATGTTTTCTGTTTCTTTTCTAGTCCAAAGGGACATAAACTGGGTTGGATGAATAATGCCCATTTGGCCTAGAGAGGGATATAGGCAATTAAGAAGAGGAAAGGAACAGAAATCATGGAGCCAGCTCCTGCCAAACCAAGGTGAAGCATGAAGCAAGGAGGAGGACAGCAGTTGGCAAAGCTAACTGAAAAAAAAATGTGAAAAAGCAAAGAAAAAAGCAGTCATCTGAGATTAACTTTAAATTGTTCCCTTGACTTCAAAGAGAAAGATCTACTTTTTTTTATTGTTTATTTTTGAAATAGCAAAATCTGTTTTTAAAATATATTTAACCTTTTTTAAAGGTAACATTTCAAATAGACAAAAAAATGTTCTGAAACTAATGCTTCATTTCACAAATATCACAGCCAAATAAAACATTGTGATGTTCCTAAACCCACTTCTCCCTTTTTTTTATCCAACAGGAACCACTCATGAAATTCAATCCAAATTCACAACTAGCTGAGTACCTTCCTAATTTACCCTTCATCAAAAAATTGCTTTGTTTTAACCCCAAATGTTCTAGTTCCGTGTAACAGGGAAGTAGGGGACAAATGTTCTTCCCCCCTGCTCCACAGAGGGAAGTTGAGTGCCAGCAAATAACCTGCTTTTGCTGTTCCAGGGCCCATGAAAGAGAGGTCTTTTCTCACTCTGTATAAAGAGGCTTTGAGCCCTCCTGGGAGGCTGGGCTTTGCAGAGGTTAATTAGTTTATTGGTTGTGGCCATACTTCTGGCTGATTAGGATTTGGATGCAACTTGCTATCACTACTCACCACTCACTAGATACATCATTTACAGTGCAGATGAAAGACAAGCCAAGAATATTTCCTCCTGGCACTCCTGAATTTACACAGGGTTTTCTGTTCAGGGGAATAAAATTCCCTCCTCCTCTGGTGTCAGATCTCATATGGAGCAGCTGCCTTGGCAGAAACACTTGGCCTCCAGGACAACAGAGCAGGAGAATGGCTGGAGAGGCTGGGTGGGGAAGAGGAGGGAATATCAACCGTGGCCATGTAGGATCACAGCATCATGGGACAGAGAAGACCTAATAGGCCAAAAAATCCAGCCCTTCACCAGGGCAAGTGGACTCCAGAAGAACTTCTCTGAGGTCTGTCTACCTCTGCAGCCCTCTTCTCCACACTGTCAGAACAGCTGGATGAACAGAAGCCAAATTCCTGGGAAATCTGCAGGGAGAGTAAGTGCACAGTCATCTGGCTTTCTTCAGCACATATTTTGAGCTTGTGCTGACTGTCTTCTGGTTATCTTACACTGGTACAAGCTGTGGCCAAACATAACTTCTTCCAGTTCCCTGGTTGCCCTGCCAAGGTGCCTCTCGTTGCTCACCAACTGGTGGCTGCTACCCTCACAGTTCTGCTAGTGGACAGGTTGGTTTGAAACCTGGGGCAAAAATCAATACTCCAGCAAGCTCCGAGTCAGGCAGCCTGCTTGCTTTTCCCAGGAGTGTACATGAACATTCTCCCTCAAGCTGTTCCTCTTCCCAGGAGCAGTTGGGAAGGAGTTGTTCCCAACTGAGCAGCAGCAGAGCCTCCAGTGAGCCTCTGTCTACTGAGAGGACGTCTGTCCATGACCAGACATGCATGGACAGGTATGATCCAACCTGGGACAGGGGGAGACTGGTTTCTCCTCTCTTCCTCTCCATCAGCCTTGCTCTGCTGGCTTCCTCCACTGCTAGGTGACATGGTCACTGTGCAGTGCCCAGCATCCCTTTCTGCTGCCACCACAGGCCTGCACATCACTCAGTCACATCTCATCCTGCAGCTCTAAGCAGGAGAGAATAAAGCCCTATTCTGCATGTCTGGCAGCACACACCTCTATTCTCCTTTGTGCTTCATGCACTGGTGATTAAGTCATGTGCATTGTGCCCAGTCCTATTATTGCTTAGAATATTTAGGATAGTTTTCAAACATATTGGGGCTACCATGTGTCTTCTGTGAGTTTTGCCCAGTCATCATCCCTGGCACCACACAGCAGTCAGCTCTGGAAAGCCATTAGGGACAAGACAAAGCTTCATCAAGAAGTCACTATCCCTCAGAGATTGTTCACTTCTCCAGAGGTCCTGTGAACTCCTGGTGCTCATGCCTGGAGCAGGAGTGGTGCCGGATGATGCGGTACCAAAGATGCTCTAGCCCCACTGGCTCAGCTGCCAGCATCTGATGAGAGACCGAGGGTTTCAGTTGCAGTGGTAAGTGGAAAGAACTGATGGGAAAATGAGGTAAAAGTGCAGAAACAGCTCCTTTCTATGCACAATTCCATTTGAAATAGCAAGCAATGTCTAATTAATGGGTTTTTTGGTGTCTTCAGTTTGAAATTGTCTTTAGAGAGAATATTTCTTAAAACACCCCAGATCAGCAATAGCTACATTTCAGCTACACAAACTGCTTCTCAGATCTCATTATATTAAACAAGTACTCCAAGAAAGTATAAACATGCTCAGATAACCTGCAGAAGGGGGAGGACATCTTCTGGCCTCAGCTGAGGGAGAGGAAAAGTGGGGAGGACGGAGAAGGAATAGTCCAGTCAATACCAGTGGGAAAGGCTCTGCTTCGCAGATTCATTCTTAGGTTACTTCTGTTGCAGGATAGCTTGTACTGCTGCTGAAGTAAAGAGGTTTCTGACAGGTGGACTGCAAGCTATGCCTGTGAAAGTGTGTATCATGTACCTGCTCAGTGCAGCAGCTGATGCCCACCGTGACAAAGGCAGGGACCAAACCCTCGACAATCAGGTGAGCTGAGGCACCACCCCCTTCCCTTTTAACCTGGCAAACAGGCCAGGCACCATCACAGAGCTACAGCAAAATGTACCTCTTCCAGTCTTCAGTCATGTCATGATGTACTGCTTTGGTGTCTGATGGAGGCAGAGCCCAGGCACTCCTCTGCCACCTTAGTGCTGACCTATCCATCATCGGGACTGCTCGGGGATTTTTAGGGAATAGATGAAAAATCTTCAGTGTCAGAAGAGTGATGGGGAAGGGAAAGTGGTAAATTGGATGTGATGAACTGGCAGTCATCCCAAAGGATGGAGGTCTCTAAAAGCTAGCTGTCTCTCACTAGTAGAGAGGTTGCACTGGATGGGCACATTCTCAGTAGAGTCAAAGTCTGAAAACTGGAGGTGTCTTGGTCTTCCTTGTCCTCAAGTTTCCATGGCTGTGTAGATTCATAGTATCTGTCTCACAGCCAGTCACACACAGCCTCATGACAATGCTTAGGACCAACTCTGAACCTCAAAGGAGGTTCTGGGCAGTGCAGAAACACAGATGCCATCCTGTGGGAGATTGACTTGCTGGTCTGGCATCTCTGTAGCTGCAAGCCCTGTAAAACTACATGCCACAGGGGGAAAGACAAAAGCAGTAGATCAAAATTCAGTACAAGACAGTTGCTGGTGGTCCCTGTGGTCCCTGATGACATAAGGCTGAAAATGGCTTTCAGCAGGGGGTGTTATTTTCCTAATGCTAGGAGGGCTACAGCTGAAAGCCACTACATTTAAAGTTAATACTGAGGCTAGAGACTCCATGTTGTAGTGATTATCAGCAGGAACTTCAGAGTTAGTGTGCAAGCCAGAGGGAACATGCAGATAGGGTGGAAGGACACTGCAAGAATAGCAGGTCAGCTCCAAGTAATGGAATTTATTTTATTTTTTATTCAAATGCACTTCCTCTCTGGTTAGTTTCTGAAATACAAACAAAATCTCTCAGGATTTAGACTTCCTCCTTCCTTGAGTTTTGGCTCATGAAAGTCTTTTGCCCTCCTTGACTGGTCTAAATGTCAGCCACATTGACACTTTGGTTTTGCTCATGTAAAAACTGCATTTCCATTCTCAGGGCATTTCCACTCTCAGGGTTCAGTTCATGGTCCTCTCTCAAAGAAGTTCCCCCTTGTCTCTAGGGAACTGTGTCTAAGTGAGGATGACACTCAAGAAAGCTTGTAGAACTGGTCCTCTAGCTGCTTTGGTTTCTGGAGGAAAGAGGGCCAAATCCTAAATATTTAAAAGATTTTTTTTGTCTTGTTAAAAAAAAAGGTCCCAAAGAAACATATCAGTCACTGAAAATTTCAGTGCTAGGGGTTTTTTTTTTATGCTAGAGCCATAACTCCAAGGAATCTGTGCAGAGAAAAGAGAACCAGGCTAAAACCAGACACAGGACAGAACTCAGATATCCTTCCTCAGTCTATTGGTTCATATTTTGAATCAAAATTGTTGTTACTGAAAAAGTTTTAGAAGGAAGGCATGCCTATAAATTTCCCTAGAAATAGATTCATATCTTGAAAATATGAACTGGCTTTAACATGCAACAATCCAACACTACACGTGCAACAATCCTCCCCTGGCACCCACTGTCACCTGTTTGCTGCACCGCACCAAAGCCTGATCCTGCTCTGCTGCCTCCGTGGGCTTCACACCACCCCTGCTGCCCAGAAGAATTGTTATGACCAAGGGGGCCCAAAGTCATGGACTGAACAAACTCAGCAGACATTTTATAGGGATGGCCATGGACTAAGGGAAAAATTTCTGTGTGTATATATATATAAAAAGACAGGAAAGGTAATGGTGATTAACTGGGAGGTACTGGAAAGTGTGGGACCTGGCCATGATGTAAATGGTGTAGAGTAAGGTGTGGATACCATCCTGGTTTTGGCTGGGATAGGGTTAATTTTCTTCCTAGTAGCTGGCATAGTATCCTGGTTTAGATGTCAGCTGAGAACAATGCTGATAACACACTGAGGGTTGTAGTTGTTGCTAGGTAGAGTTTATCCTAAGTTAAGGATTTTTCAGTTTCCCTGCTCTGCCAGTGAACAGGTGCAGAAGGAGCTGGGAGGGAGCTCTGAAATCAGGGGTCGTATAAGAATCTCAGTTTTTGCTTAGATTAAATTAAAACATAGTAAAGTGCAGTAAAACATTAGTACAACGTAGCATCCCAATGACAGAAAAAGAGAATTTTTCAAAGTGAATCACTGAGGCCTGCACACCTGCACACTAGAAAACCAAGCAAAACAAACGGCTTTGGTTTTGGTTTTAATCAGACCAGTTTGTGTGAGTGATGGGCCTCGGCAAGGCTGCAGCACTGTTTACCCATGAGTATGTGGTCCTGAGTTCAGCTGCAGCCTTCTAGCTAAGGATCCATCCCATGGCCAGTAGCATGACTGTGCTGCTGCTGAAGATGCCAGGATGAGATCCCTGATTCCTGTAGTCAGCTGGAGCTGCTGCAGCCAGCTGCACAGGTTTCTGGAACTGGGGAGGTGTGCTGAGCCCAGCTTCACGTAGAAACACAAATGCTGGGAGGGTGCTTCTCATGTCTCACCTGCGAATCACTCCTGGATTTCACCATCCCATAAAGCTCTTCTAAATTATTTTACCTGCAACAGAGATACAGCAAAGACACAGCTTTTATCCACACGGGTGGATGTGCAGTGTTCCAGAAAGAATATGAATTTCAGAAAAGTCAAATTGAACAGAGGAAACACCAGGGGTTAATTTGATGGAAGAACAGTCTCAGGACAGCATGACTTCTGGTCTTGTTGAAATAATAGAGGTTTTGCCTGGGGTTGCTTTAACCTAGTAACTTAAACTGTGAGAGTTTGATATCCTATAAACATTTGTTCATCGTTGTCTTTGAAAATGCATTTCTTCACTTCTAATTGGCTTCAGTTTTATTACTGTAAGAAAAAAACAAAACAACCCTCAACACTTAGCAGTAGTCAAACAGAATTCATTTTCGAGTAACTCAGAACAGTCTCTTTGAAGGTGAGCTTGCCTTGCCAAATCTTTAAAGTTTGCCATATGTACCAATCCTGCTGCCAAATGTGGTGATGTGATTACAGATAAACAGCTCTGGCAAATTTTCACTAAGACTTTGTCTTGATCAGAGATGTCTAAAGCTTGCCAGGAGCATGTAGAAACACGTCAGCTACTAATGGGTTGAGCTCCTAATAGGTGGACTGGGAATTATTTGAGAATACGTATTTCCAAAGGAAGAAAAAGGATTCTTTTCATTTAACCTTAAATAGAAGTCAGCTCCAAAAGAGCATGCTGATCTGGCATAGCTGGAAGCTCACCTCTCTTCCTAAAGCTGGTTCTTCAGCATCCTCCTCGTCCCAGTTAGTGTGGGAATGTTGCCAGGAGGCAGCTGTGACAGTGATGGTAATGGGAACAAGTGCTTGCTAAATTCCCTCTTTACCTGCATGGAAATGCTCAGGTCCCCTGTTGATGTAACAGCTTGGATAGCGGCTGTGCAAATGTATTGTCCATGGGTTTGGCTGGTTTTAAGATGGATTTGATAATTAACCCAGATTTACCTGCATAAAATCCAGTTCATTGCCTTGAAGCTGCTCCAGGGCAAAGGATAGGTGGCCTCTCCTAGGACTAAGGCTCCCTGATGAAAAAGCAGGAGCCTTCTCTAGCCCTGTCCAGGTCTGCCCCAGTGAGCCATCTATGTCTCTGAGCCTCAGCATTGAGGGGTCCTGGTGTCTGATGGTAAACTTCTGTCCGTGCCGGGCCATACACAGCTAAGACCTGAGTTTGGGGGATACCAGGCCAAAAGCAGTGACTGCAGTCTGCCCTGCCTCCGTGTCCCTATCTGTAAATGAGAACGATGACACTTCTCAGGAGGCAGAGTGCTTAGGGTCCTCAATGCTGGTATGACCTGCTGAGATATTTACACATGGTTAATTTTTTCATACCAGATCACACTTCAATACTGGTATGAGTGAAAAAAAAAAAAAAAGCTGCTAACAAATACTTGCAATTCGTCTGCATGGGGTGAAAGGGACTACGTTCTGTTATTGCTGCGCAGATGGCACATGTGAGAGGCAGAAAACTGCTGGATCTTGTGCACAAGGCAAGTGGTTAATCCTGGCCTTGTATTTCTAGTGTCATCTGCTGCCCAGCACAAATATTTCTCTTCTCAGGATGGCTTATCCACCTCCTCTCTTACTTCCCTGAGGAAGAACAGCAAAACTTTCTTTCAAGAGGTTTGCACCTCTCCTTGGCAGTCGAATTGGAGTAGAGGAAGACATTTCTTCTGCCAATCTCCCCTCCTGCCTGGCAGGAAAATGAGGATGGATCCTGCCTCCTGAGAGGCCCTGCAAGTGTGAGCACCAGCTTAAGCAGCAAGCCCAAATTAGCCAGTGCATGTGCCGGGTGGATGAGGCACAGCTTGAGTCATGGGCCGTGAGCCAAGGATTATTGGTCCAAAATGGGCATGTGTCAGCAGTGTTCCAGAAATCCAAGCTCTGTTCTGACCTGCTTACCTTGGAGCTGACAGTCCCGACGTGCTGGACTATGGGAATTGCTCCTTATGGCAGCTGGAGCCTGGCAGGAATGAAAACTCAGCAGGAGCTGCAGGTGCCCAGGCAGAGCTGGGCCAGCTCACAGCAGCCCTGCAGAGCCGTCCGTGGCAGCGAGGGCTGGCTCTAGTAGGCATCATCACCAATGGTAGATATGTTGGGGTCTTTCTCTCTCTCCAGATCCTAAGAGGATAAAGGACAGGTAGGTGACCCAGTCTGGACACAGGAAACTATTACTTTTACTATGTTGTTTGGTTGTTTATTTCCAGATAATAGCCATATACATTTTTGTATTTTCTCTAGTACTACAATTTAAAAAACTTGGACAGCTCTTGGGCCAGGTTAGAGAGTCAGAGGTGTTTCAGTCTTAGTGATCTACAGCAGCATAGTCCTGGGCTTGCCTTCCTTCACATTTGCTGGACATCTGAAGTCAGTGTGAGCTGCTTACTAAAGTCTTTTTTTGGGATACAATTCAACTCTTTGAGTTCTGCCTTAAGTCCCATGCTATGTGTCTGAATCCTTTTAAGGAGAGTTTGCTAAAAAGTGAATGGGCTTGTGAAAAGTGAACTGCAAAATCCAGTCCAGTTTCTAGAGCATTTTCTCCACATGAACAGTCCTCCTGGCACAAGCACCAGTCCCTCATGTTGCCTTCCAGGGAAGTGTTGGGAGATGCTGCACAGGCCAAGGAGATCTTGCAGGGAATGCAAGGAGCTGTTTCCTAAGGCTGCCTGAACTGAGGGACAAACACACCTCCCGAACCACCAGGGTCCAGGTGGGGGATCTGGCCAGTTTTGCCGCTGCTCCATTCGGCCTGTGCACTTGCTTTCAATTCTGCATCATAAGTCTGGGGTTCATCCAGGTCTTGAACTGATGGATGGATGGGACAGAGCCAGGACCTACCTGGTCCACCAGTTTAGACATGGCTGAATTTATCCCAGGGGACAGAAGTCAGGTGTGATACGTATGAGGATAAGCATCACTGCTAAGGAGAAGCTTTACATTTAAAGCAACAACAAGGTGCTTGATTAGTTAGTGCTTATGGCTGAAAGCAGAGACACAACCCTGAGCCCTGTCAGCTCTCCAGTCCACCAGGACACTGTGACATTTTCACTGTCCTGGTCCTCGCCCATTGCCACCCATCTGTTTCAGCAGCCCCCAAGCAGCTCTTGGCACATGAGCTTGCCCCCACTCTCAGGTTTACCCGTAAGACCATCGACGCTGATCTCTTCATCTGCCAGAAAAAGCAGCACCAGAAGCAGAAATTGGAATTTTATCTTGCTTGTCTTCGCTTTCTCCTTTTGGGTGATTTTTTTGGGGTCTTTTTATGTCTTCAAGAAAATAAGACTGTATCAGAAAACTAAGTTCCACTGCTGCCACTGCTTTTCCTTTTCTTTCCTTTTCTTTCCTTTTCTTTCCTTTTCTTTCCTTTTCTTTCCTTTTCTTTCCTTTTCTTTCCTTTTCTTTTCTTTTCTTTTCTTTTCTTTTCTTTTCTTTTCTTTTCTTTTCTTTTCTTTTCTTTTCTTTTC
>JANIJG010003042.1:0-55481 GCA_024611175.1 Megaceryle torquata | reverse complement strand
GAGCTGACGACGGGTGTGAGGAGGGGAGCGGTGGGCGGGGGGGGGGGGGAGGGGGTGGGGGGGGAAGGGGGGGGGGGGGGGGAGGGGGGGGGGGGGGGGGGGGGAGGAGAGGAGAGGAGAGGAGAGGAGAGGAGAGGTTACCTACCACCACCTTGCTGACCAGCCTGACCAGTGAAAGCAAAACCTGCCATTCTGAATTATTCTTGGTTTAATGACTGCTTTGAAGGAGGCAGTAGCGGGCTGTCCCCGCCAGCATGGCAGAGCTGTTGTGTCAGGCAAGACGGAGCAGTCCTCACCCCCTCAGCGTTCACAACGTGAAGAAGTGTAAATGAACTGCAGTACAAGAGGTCTCTGTGCGCCACTTCAACTGGAAATAAAGCAAGCAATTTAGAGAGTTTTCAGGTGCTTCATATTTTCATTTTCGGCTTTCTACACAAATAAAAAGGCTTAAACTATTATTCAGTCTCCACTCAGAGTATAATTTTGACATTCAGAAATCTGATTTTGTGATCAGAAACACATGTAGAAAAGCATTTAGAAGTCAGCAAAGACTCCGAGCATGATTTTATTGGGAGCTTGGGTATGCCCTTCAGAGTAATTGGGACATGGAATGTGGAAGTCATTTTTACAGGAAAATAGGGATAAGGCCTCCTGTAGCCAGCCTCAGGCAATGGAGTGAGTAAAATATCATGAAGAATTCCCATTCAACTTGATAATAAGGTTTCCAAGCATGTTAATTAAATGAAGTCTCACATCCCTAGCCCTGTTGTTTTAAACATTTAAAAGCATTAACATTGCACAATAGAAACATAATTTCCCCTCCCTCCAGATGCCTATACTTATTTGATTTTCCTAGCTGTTAGCTTTAAACTTTCTATGAACATGAAAACCTACCCTTTCAGCAGTGCTGTTGTATTTTTCCCGTTCATTCTTCCTTAATACTCATTTTAGGTACTAATTGGCAACAGTAGTTTTTAAAGACAGATTTTTTTCAAATGGGACAGCTCCACTGTTTATCCTCTGCTGAGGCACCATTTTCCACAGCCCAGCTTTGAAGGAAAACAATAGAAAAATGGCATCCATTTGGTCCTGAAGGTCTGAGCCTTCCCAGCAGGCATGGAGGAGATCTAAGGGGTGAGGTACAGCCAGAAGAAATCTCTTAAAATACATCCCATCTTTCTGCTCTTTAAAGCACTGGTTTAACTATGAGTAAATTGATAAAATCTCCTTGGGGATGCCAGAGTGTCCACCTCCTGACAATAGAGACCTGTGCAGCTACTCAGGTGTGGACACTGAGGGACGGTGACTGGACAAGGGCAATTAGGAGTACAGGGCACAGGTATGTGTATCTGCGGGCAAAAAGCCTCCTTACAAATGGGAGAACTGGAGCTGTGCTATGGCTCAGGCCTCATTTCAAAACCAGCAGCTGAAAAGTCCCACTACCATTTTATGGCAAGGAAAACCTTGTGCACATGGAACAGGTCTGGAAACAAAGAAAAACCTTTCACTGGCAAATCCCACATCTTTGTTAAGTTAAAAGACGTGGCTTAAAGACTCTAAGGATATATACTCTTCACTCTTGACTAGTCCAGAGACATTACCTTGGTTGTCTTGCAGGAATGACACCATGCTAGTGATGGACAAGCCAGGATCCCCATACTGGGTTTGCTTGGGATAGAATTATTTTCTTCATTATAGTTCATAGGGAGCTGTGTTTTAGATTTGTGATGCAAACAGTGGTGATAACACAGGTACATTTCAGTTATTTCTGAGAAGCGCTTGTGCAGCATCAAGGTGTTTCTTGTTTCTCACACTACCCTACCAGAGAGTAGGCTGGGGGTGCTCAAGAAGATGGGAGGGGATACAGCTGGGACAGCGAACCACAACTGACCAAAAGGACACCCCATCCCACATGACATCCTACTCAGCAATAGAACTGGGGCAGTGGAGGTTGGTGGGGTTGCTTGGGGACTGGCTGGACATTGGTTGGTTGGTGGTGAGAAATTGCTTTCTTTTGCATCACTTGTTTTCTTGGTTTTGGTGTTTGGTGGTTTAGGTTTTTTCTCTCTGTTGTCTTTCTTCCTCCACTTTTTAAAAATTATTAAGCTGTCTTTATCTCAACCCATGAGTTTTCTCACTTTTACCCTTCTTCCCTCCCATCCCACTGCGAGGGGAGTGAGCAAGTCACTGTGTGGTGCTTAGCTGCCTACTGGGGTTAAACCATGACAATCCACACAGTTAAACTATATTTATAAAAGAAGCCAGAAGCTTGACTATGAGGCATGACGTTTAGTTATCTGCAACCTTCAGCTGCTACCACCACCCCTCGTGCAGTTTCGGCCTACGCCACCCTGTTTTAGTGAGAAAGCAGTTTTGTGTAGACATGACACATTCCACAGAGGCTGACCTCAAAAAGCAGAACCAGGTACCTGAGGGATGCTATTTGTTTCTGCAGTTTTAGCTACAGATTCAGTCCCAGATTCTTTCCTATCCCAGAGCAGTAGGACCCCAAAAACTTCATTGTCACTTCCAGCCCATGAATGCTTTTGGAGCTCACTTGTCACCCTCACCTCAGTCACTGGGAGAGCGATGGAGCAACTACTTCTGGAAACCATGTCCAAACATACAAAGGACAAGAAAGTGAATTAGAGTCCTCAGCACAGATTTACAAAGGGCACATCCTGACTGGCTGGCCTAACAGCATTTTATGATGAGATAGCTGGCTCAGTGGATGAGAGAAGAACAGCAGTTGTTTGTCACCACTGTCCCCTGTAACATCCTTATAGACAACCGGATGAAGTATGAGCTAGATAGATAGTGGTGATTGAAAACTGGCTAAACTGCTGAGCTCAAAGGGTTGTGGCTAGCAGCATGAAGTCCAGTTGGAGGCCAGTCACTAGTGGTGTACCCTGGGATGGATACTAGATTCTATGTTGTTAAATATTTTAATTTATGTCCTGAGCAATAAGGCAGAGAGCCCCCATAGAAAATTTTCAGATGATACAAAACTGGGAGGAGTGGCTGATAAACCAGTGAGTTGTGCTGACATCCAGAGGGATCTGGGCAGGCTGGAGAACTGGGCCAACAAGCATCTCATTAAGTTGAAGAAATGCAAAGTACTACACCTGGGGAGGGATAACCCCCATGCACCAGGACACACTCAAGTTCAGCCCACTAGAAAGCATCTTTTCAGACAAGGCCCTGAGGGTGGACACCAAGTTAACCATGAGCCAGCAATCACCCTTGTAACAAAAAAAAAGGCCAACAGCCTCCTGAGTTGCATTAGGAGGCATGTTGCCAGCAGGTTGAGGAAGTTGAGCCTTCCCTTCTGCTCAGCACTGGTGAGATACATCTAGGTGGTGTGCTCAGGCCTGGGTTCCCTAGTACATGGACATATGGGAGCAAGTTTACTAAGGTGTTTAAGGAACTGGCTTATTTCTCTTACAAAGACATGGGGCTATTTAGCCTGGAGAAGAGAAGGCTCGGGGGAATCTCATCAAAGTGACAGAACACAACAGAGCTTTTCTATGCTGCTTAAGTTTTCTTACCTGGCAGATCATTGTACCATTTGGAACAAGCCCTGTACTGTGGGTAAACTTTCTATACTGTAAAGATATTGATTCCTGACAAGGAGTCCTTTGCTTGTGGGGAAGTCCATGTGTATCTTATCTATGAGGGCTTCTTGATCTATGTAGAGAGACATAAAGCCTAAGAATACAGCAGACAATATGATAATGCAGAATATAGAAAAAACGCTGTTGATTCCCACCTGTATTTTTAGTCTCCTCAACTCAGGAGAATGCCAAAAGCAAACTTCATCAGTCATACCCAAAGGTACTATACCTCATGATAGTATAAAATAGTGAGACACTTTCACAGACTAGATTAAGAATCATAGTCTATATTGCTGCATAAAATTGCTAAAATTGCATAGAAATCTCTATTGTGGATCATTAGTGTAGAAACTCCAAGATATTTTTTCCCATTTTGTTTAAGCTACTGGGCAAGTCACTTCATGCATAAATATATTTCCTTCCTCTGAAACTGTGTTGTTGGTATAAAATATAAGTTGATCAGACAGACAAAGATTTTTATTCTGACAACAGCATACACAAGGGTATCATTGCACAATGAATTTCAGTGTGCCGTATGGTGATGTGTAATGGGCACAACCTGAAACACAGGAAATTCAATTTAAACGTAAGACAAGAGGTTATTTACTGAGGGTAGTTGAACACTGGTATAGGTTGCCCAGAGAGTTTATGGAATTTCTATCTTTGGAGATATTCAAAACCAAGGTGGATATAGCCATGAGCTATATCTGCTATATCTGACCCTGCTTTGAGCAGACTTGGGCTCGATAAATCCCAGAGGTTCCTTTCAACCTCAGCTATTTTGTGATTCCATGAAATGTTGTGATTAGACTACAGCAATGTCTGAAGGAAGGAGAGGCTGCCTGCAAATCTTTGTGCTTCAGCCACCCAGAGCCAGCTGTCAACTAAGACCCAGATGGCATCCTTGGAGCTGAGGAACCTCAAAATGTTTCTGAACTGCTATGGCTGGAAGTGCCCAGATGAGACCCAGGCACACACACTGCCTTTGTTTCTGCAGAAAGGGACATAGGACACAGTGCAAAGATGAACCATGGCTTGACTCAGTGGATAATCACCTGGAGTGGTGAACAAATCACTGGGGACATCATAGCAGAGTGCAGATGCACCTCCAGAGCCCTATCACATCCCCACAGCTGCTAAGGTCTCTTCTGGACTGCTACGACTAGCTGTGTGGCATCCAGCATGCCACTCATATTCTAATGACTTGGGCTGAAAAATGAAAAACAGAGAGAACTGGTTTCCATTCCTGGAGGCCTTCAGCTGCCTCAGACTGGATAAACCCCTGAGCAACCTGATCTGACCTCAGAGCTGACCCTGCTTTGAGACAAATGTTGGTCTAGAGAACTCCTGAGGTCCCTTCCAGCCCGAGTTACCCTATAGACCTATGAAGATGTCCCTCTCACAGTTCCCTGGCATGCTGGATGAATTGCAGAGCTACCCAGATTAGCACAGCAACGTCCCCAGCTGATCCCCTGAGAAGCCAGCGGTGTGTTCAAGCAGCATGACACTGGCACTCACCTCTCAGGCTCTCCTCTGGGCTTTGGGGCATGCTGGCAGTGACAGGGACAGTTTCCCTGCGGGGACCAAGACTGGAAGTCCAAGCACTAAACATTTCTTGCTTTTTAGGAGCACTGTTTGTGCTCCTAACTGCTAATCACTGGCTGTGTGTCTGTGGCTCACCAAAGGGTGGTGTGTATGTAAGCCCCCACCCCAGGTCTGAGAACAATGCTGCCCAGCAGGGCCCATCTCAAGGAATATTTCACCAAAGTGGTTGTCTCCTGCTGACTTGTCTGGGCCTGCAATGTGAGTCCTGCTAGTACTTACAAAGCACACCCTGTGATTATTTTTTGTCTGGGAAAGTGACTTCCATTTTCTCCTTTTATTTATTTATTTATTCCAAATTTGCATTTTACTTTCTGTTCTGGTTATAAGTCAGAAAGGAAGCATTTTAGCTTTTCCCACCAAAAAAAAGGTTTGGTTGGTATTATCACCATCCCTCCTCCAAGGACTTCAACAGGAGACAGAGTGTTTGGTTTTTTTTTCCCCCTCATTCAAAGTTCCTTCTTAAATCCTCAAGAGTTTTGTGTGAATAAAATCAAGTTCCAAAGATTCTTAAGAAAGTCGTTTCATTTTCACATGCGTGTGTGTGTGTAATCAGGTCTCCTAACATAGGTTTGAGACACCGGACAAAATGTTCCTCGCTAATAACCAGTCTTACACAGCAGAGGTTTCTTTTGAAGTACCAAGCATGAATACATGATCCTATTTAATGATAGCACTTTAAATTGCAGGCTGGTTAATTCTATGTGAATTCTTCTCATCTGTTTCATATTTCTCATACATATTACTGTAAAACAAGCCCATTTCTGTCAGTGAAACCACTGTCCTAATCTACCATTTTTCTTAGAATCTGATAATAATGGTTAACTTTACCTCAAGAGAGAAACCTACAGGCAAACATGTCACACATAGCACAGTTTGACTAAGAACAGATACATGCCACTGGTCATAAAGGGTAAACACTTAAGACATTTAACCCAGCTGAGCGGTACTAAATGGAAGGCAGTGGTCATCTGGCTTTTGAATCACCTAATTGACATGTCAGAAAATAAGCATTTTATTGACAGAAGGTGATTGCAGAGAAAAGTCATTTTTCATTTAAATAGCCAGATACTTCCCTTCCTCCTTCCATTTGTATTTGCAGTGCAGGGGAACATTTTGTTTAAAAAGCAAAACCACAGTGCCCAGAACATTTGTTACACTATTTTTGCCCACACAGCTACCTTCTGGTCGTGGTTTTCTTGACTACAATCATCTGCAGAGGATTCAAGCATGGAATAGTTTCCAAATTATGTTTGCTTTCAACATTTCTGACTTTGCACACCTTTCAAACTATGTTAGGATTCAACTATCACTGCAGAAGCCATTCAGATCTCATGCAATGCAGTGATAATTGTTGTGCAGAGAAATGACCTAGCCTTAACTCAGAATAAACCAGGAGTAATTCCACTGGAGATGCCCTCCAGGTTCTCTTTGGTGTCAGTTGCTGCTGGGTGACGATGAGAAGAGGGGTTCAAAGCAGTAACTCTGTCATTCTTATGAACCCCCAGTCCCAAAAGCAGTTTCAGAAATATTCCAGTCCAGGGCTGTGAGTTTTGCTTTGAGTTGTATGCACCACAGTTTCCTTCCTCAGCTCTCCTTAGCCATAGCAATACCCTCCTATTGGGATAGAAGGTAGAAGATAAAGACACCCGAGAGCTGCTATCAGCCCTGCCAGTGTCTCCTGGAAGGACCAGCTACAAACACTGGGGACATGTGCCAACACTGCAGCATCACAGACTCTCCTCATGCCAAAAAAGCTATTTGATCTTTAGCCAGATTACCCTGACGACAAGGAAGGATGAGTGCAAAGGGAGACAAGCCATCAACATTGGGTTGCACCACATCAACCTGGACACTGAGCCCTGTATCTGCTCAAAGAGACCGTTAGACAGGGGAATCTGGTCCATGGGTCCACTGCTGCTGTCTGCCCCGGCACTGCCTGCCCCATCACCAGGCTCTAGGGCAGCACTGTAGCTTGCCAGGTCACCAGGCTTGCCAGATGTGGTCTCTCTTGCTTGCCCCACTACCACAGGCTTCCCTGCAGATGTCCATTATCACATGGGATCCCTCCACCTGTGGTGGCAATGAGCATCCCTTGCAGTATAGATAGATCCAGTGTGAGACAGGCAATTTTTTCATGTCTCAGGAGTCTTTGCTGGCTCTCCTAGGGGAGAGCACATGGTGTGGCAGCTACCATTGAAGAGGACTGAACATGAGGACAGTGCATGAGAGTGATCTCAGAGGCACGTCTTGCTTTTGCCTGGGTGGAAGGTAGCTGGGCATGCTGGGGCAGGGCAGGCCTTGGCAGCCCATGGAGCAGAGGCTGCCTGGCTGCAGTCCTCTGTGCAGCTCCTCTTCCCTGCAATAGCACAGCTCCAGCTGTTTATAAACTCCTTTTTTTATGAGGTCGAAGGCACAAAGATTTAAGTTAATACTGCCCTGGATAACACTGCTCAGTGCAGTCAGCCTGAAGAGTGGCTCTCTGTGGAGATGAAGCTCTGCTCCCTCGTGCTCTGAGCCAAATTTTGCAGATCAAGATCTACAAATGGTCTTTCCCGAGCAGTACTGTTAAGAGTCACTGCTGATAAGGAAAGGTAAACTGTATTTTATCCTTCATGTCTCATCACGACAGACAGCCTGACACAACACCTCTGCTTTTGGAAGAAGCAACGAAGGTCAGCTGCACCATGCAGCAAGCCCTTTCATTCCTTTGCTGCCCTGATTGGGTTTGTGGCATTCATAGCCTTTCTTGCCCTTGAAGCCACTAAGAGATCACATCAACTTTGTCTTATTTTACTTTTACACCCGATGAAAAGAAAAGAATTGAATTCTACTCAGGTTTATAATTCATCCTTTGACCCTATAGGAAACTATTCCCATAGATGAAATGTCAGATTTTTATGTGTCTGGTATTGGACCACTGGTCCCACACACTTTCTTTAAAAGATGAAGAGAAGGTTTTAGAGTTATCCCCATTCTCCCTGCTCCTTGCAAGGCCAGTTTATTATGTACTGACTGAGAAAGGCACTCGAATATGTGCTCAGTGGGAATCAAGTGAGACAGCAGCCATGCTGGCTTCAGCACAGCAACTTATTTTTAGGTTTGGGGTATTGAGTATGAGTTTTGTTTGCATAAGAAACATCCAATAATAGAAATGGCTGATATTTTTCTATTCCCTTCAAATTAATCTAGCAAAATCAGAAATGTAATGAGTGTGTGAGACAATTTCTATTTTAGAAAGGAGGTCTTTCAGCTAATCAAATGATGAAGTTCAGGTCAGCAACAAAGGGGTACAGACAGAGAAATCAACAGCCATGGCCAAGGCAAAATGTTACCATATTAATTAGAGGAAACGCTCTTTAAAACATCATCCTACTACACATTACTAATATTCCTTGTTATGCACGCAACACCGTTCTGCTAGGTGATTTACTCGGCAAACATCTAGATGATCACCCTGCCCTGGAGAGCTTCGACTCTGCACGTTCTCAAGGTTTTCTCTGGAAACAATATATTTTCTGAACTGGACAGGGAGTTTGACCATTCATTCTCCTTCCACCCAACCATAATTCTTCTCCAAAACATATTACAGGCACTTGTGAGGCGAAACTTAAACAACAGGTATGTTGGACTGTCACTATAGCTATCTGTGTCCTGGAACAGGATCTCTCCTCAGGGCACTTCCTATGCAAATAGACATCTGAATGAGCCTGGGGGGCTATAACGAGAGCTCTCAAAACAAAGATAAGTTGATTATGTGTTCCAGATTTGAAACCCCCCAATGACATCACGCCCCCACTTCCCAAGATCATTTGGTGTAACATCTGTGAGTAATGCTAGTGCGGTCTTGATAGTCACTGGAGCAAAATCTCAAGTAACATCTGTGGCCTCATTAAGAACCAGGCCTGTTTGCCTTCCTTTAGAAACTACTTTTGGCTTGTGTCACTGCTGATTTGTGACTTGTGTCTGTACTTGCTCCATTTCCAGATTTTTCAGCAAGTTGAAAAGTGTTCACCATCACTCAGCCCTATGTACTCCTGTCCCATCTCTGATCTCTTTTGATCTGAGCAAAACTAGAAATAAATGCTTGCTGACCAAAATCCAAAAGCATGTGGTTTCCACAGTTATTCTAGAATATCTTTGTTTGCATTTTAGTCCTGTATGTAACAGGGAAAAACAGCCTGGGCAGTGTTTTCCTGGAACTAATTATACAAAATTCTCAGAGGCATCTGAGGGTCTAATTCCCATCAGTTCCCTGGGATGCGTAAAGATCTTTGTGAACGTAGGTCTCAATCTAAGGATGAACATCTATTCTCATATTACTAGTCCTGTGAGATATGTCCAACAGGAACCACAGGTTTTGCTCACATATGAACTGGCAAGCATTTGGGTATCTCACTCGGTTTCACTCCTTACTTTCAAATGAGTTACATTTTTCTCTAAAATCCAGCTCCATTAAAAGATGTCTTGTGTCCAAACACCCAAACAGCTCATCCTTACCTTATCTCCTATGAAATATTTCCCCTGCATTTTCAGGAGACAGAGCTAGATGATTTTGTGTCTATATCATGCGTTGTTCCCTCTCTTTCCACTTTTGCCTTCCCCACTACAGGCAACACACATCTCCAGCACACTCCCTGGTGTTATGTCCTACACACCAGACACAGAATATGAAAACCCAAACTCATTATTAATTCTCCAGTATCTTCCATCTCTTTCGCTTTCCCATCTGAGGACTGTTGGAGCTCCCAGCATGGCCCATGCCTAGGGGGCTGGAATAGAAATAAATCCTGACTTGGAACCTCCAGGGTGCCCAGCACCAGCCATGGTGGATACAGGATAGTACATTTGCATGTGTAATATAGACACATGTCTGAACACAGATCCCTCACCTCAAGCATAATCATGGAGCAAAAGGACAATATATTTTATTAGAAGAAAAATAATAACCTATTTGCATGTTCAGGTACTTCTGTTATCAGTTAACCACTGCTTCTGGCAGTTTATTCGAATCTCTTAGAGTATTTACACCTCATGCACCACTGTACAGGGTCATGGGCAGCCCTGTCCCAAACTCCTGGAAGGCATGAGGACATTAGGCTCCAAAAAAATGGGCTACAGCAGTCAAGTGAGAGATGCAGTATCAGGGGAGATGAGTCCTCCCTGTACCTCTAAGTGTCAGCCAGCGGTACCAAGGCAGTGCATGGGGAAGGGAGGCGGTATCTGTACTGCAACAGACAGATAAGCAAAAACCCTCTGCCTCTTTCTTCCTTTTCTCTCTTCCCTGAGGAAATCTGAGCCTGTACCACAGGCTTGGCATGACACCTGGGCCAGATTTTCAGCCTCTAAGTATGTGATACAGCCCTCTTGATACCTCGTTGAATCAAACAAGATGGTCATTTGGACATCTTAGAAATGACCTATGGTGCAAGCAGGGAAAGCTTTTTAAAAACTACGTACTTTGTGTTGTACACCCCTATACATAGCTCACTGTCCACGGTTCCAAAGGTGATCAGCCTTGAAAACAAAAGAAGCTCTGCAAATTACTGTCTGTACACACACCATAAGGCAAAAATGGGGTATTCTCTTCAGCAGATAGTCCACCTCCACTGTAGCTGATCACATGAAATCTGGGAACCATGATTTCATGGACCAATAAAGCCATGGATCCAGACAGGGTAGAACTACGTTGGTACATTCAGTCTTGTTGGTGAAAAAAATCCACCAAACCCAGAATGCAACATGAGAGGTGAATTCAAATTATTCAGAAATAAGCTCTTTCAAATCTGATTGTGAGCAACAACTATTATTGCTATTCCAACTCAGATAACTGCGATGAGCATTGTCAGCATATCAACGGCAGACTTCTCCCTTTTCTCTTATAGCTCAGTATTAGCTCAGAGAGTCTGAATAACATTTTTGGAAGCTTGGTAAACATGGAAGGTGAAGACTTGGTCCAGCATGGAGCTTGCACTGAGGCCCCCCCCCAAGTAACATAGCAGTGAGCATTTGTGTGGCAGACGCCTGGCAGCAGACCCCCAACTCCCTGCAGCCAGGGCCTCTGAGGACACCTTAGTTTGGGGGTTGGTTTTGTAAAAAAAGCCCAACGCATTATTTTGACTTTCAACGTAACTGCCCTAAACCAACCACATCAGGATTTATAATCAGGTTTGTTAGCTGGATGTGAGAAGCACTGATTGGGGCGAGGGGCAGGGCTGGACAAGAAGCCAAATTAAGCAAAACAAGTAGGAACTTTGTAATTTCTGGGAAAAATCCCATTAGACAAATTTTCCCACTTTTTGTGGAGCTAGTGCAGAAATCTTGCTCTGTGTAATGAGTTATTAACTATAGTAGTTTGGTGAGTGTGCTGGCACAGAGCTGCAGAATCAGCTAGTTTTTCACTTTTGAAGTGACTATTGACTAATTTCTAAAAACGTCCTCTTCGACCATGTAATAAGCACAGAGAAAGGAGTTCTTTTTTCCAGGCCCATGGAAATGTTTACTCTCCCTCGTCTGCCTAACATAAAAAAATATGGGGCAAGCTCCTGGCTGGTGAAGTTTAGTGTGACTCCTTTACATTTCTTGGCATTTTTCCACCTTCTGCCAGCTGAGAACCTGGGCATACTCAGCTTTTCAGCAAAGCTACCAGCACAAGGAGGAGAAAGAGCACAGTTCCCAGCTATCAGCTGCAAATGTTTCTGCGCTGTTCATGTTAAAAAGCGAGCTGCCTTAGAAAGATGAAAACAGGCTGTTACTTATGGCCTCAGCCTGCCAATAAGAGCATGTGACTACAAAAATCCACACGGGAAAACTCAGTTCTGCAATCTGAGCCTGATAATGCAATTAATAAATAAATCCATCTATAGTGTATGGTTGGTCAAGTTATAGTTCAGCAAAAAAGATATCAAAACTATAAAATTCCTCTCAAGCTTCCAGTAAATACATTCCCATGTATACACATGGATCTATTTGTGCAGTTTAGATAAATAAATACCTAACATTTACAGTAATTAACTCCCAAACAGTTTAGACCTATATATTACCAAGGAATAACAGAGTTCCTATTAAAATAATATATTTCTTCATTTGTGGGATAGATAGAAACTAAAGTGTCTAAGATACAATGTTTCATATACTGGACATTTATGCACTAATTATACATGAAAGGAACATAACATTGCAAAGCCAGTGAGGTAAAAGTTAAGAAATTATATAATTAAGGGTATCACTTAAAAAAAAAAAAAAAAAAGGAAAAATTGCCTAGCACAAAAAGTTTCATATTTCATATACTCATCCCAGTTTAAAACAAAAAAATAAAAATAAATAAAAGCCCCTCCTGTCAGTGGACTTGCCCGCAGTCTGTGAATTCTGGCTTTTTATCACCTTTTGCCAAAGTTTCCACTTTCCAGCAGAAAAGCATGAAAGAGTAAAAGACAAAGGTCTAGAGAAAGTAGGTGCTGTACTGTGCAGAGTCCAGTACCACGTCCAGTTCTGGACTCCCCAGTTCAAGAGAGACCGAGAACTACTGGAGAGAATCCATCAGCAGGCTTCAAAGATGATGAGGGGACTTGAATGCCTCTCTTCTGAGGAAAGGCTCAGAGACCTGGGGCTGTCTAACCTGGAAAAGAGAAGACTGAGAGGGGATCTTATCAATGCTTATCAACATCTAAAGCATAGGTGTTAAGAGGATAGGGCCAATCTCTTCAGTGGTGCCCAGTGATGGGGCACCAGGCACAAACTAGAACACAGGAAGTTCCACCTAAACATTAAGGAGAAACTTCTCTCCCTTGAGGGTGGCCAAGCACTGGGACAGGCTGCCCAGAGAGGTTCTGGAGTCTCCTTCTCTAGAGACTTTCAAAACCTGCCTGGATGCGTTCCTGAGCAACCTGATCTAGGCCAACCTGCTTTAGCAGGGGGGGTTGGACTAGATGATTTATGAAGGTCTCTTCCAACTCCTACCATTCTGAGATTCTATGATTCTGTGGTACTCAGATGATGGACTTTGCTGTAGTGGTGCACACTGAAGTCAGTGGGACAGTATCTGATTTACTAGGAGACAAGATTTTGCCTCAGGGGTTGTAGGCTAATAGCAGTGATGGGGTTGATTTCCACCTTACACTGTGAAAAAGAGGATCGAGAGAAGACAAGTCATTACACTCCCCTCGTATGACAAGCAAAGTCAGGCTCCAGCAGCAGCAGAGTGAGAGGGGCATGACGGGGAAACAGCAGGGACCAGCCATCGTGGAGAAGCCACCCCAGTGGAGATCCCAGCCTGAACAGTGCGATCAAAAAAAAAGGCAAGAAGAGCTCGATCAGAAACAGCAGCTGAAAACTTCAAGAATTAACTACTGGTTTCTGCAGGAAGGGAGAAGAGGATGGCTGTGGTTACGGTTTGATAGTCTCCTAACAGCCTGCCACTTTCTCAAATAACACAGAGTGTGCTCCGTCAAGCAGGAGCCACCGAGCACCTGCTTTCCCCACGCCCCACATCGGGAGGCTTGGCCGAACATAAACACGCAGGTGAAGAGGTTGAGATGATGAAAGACAATAGACCATTACCAGGGACTTAATGGTGTTGTAAAGGAGATAAATGTCTTTGAAGTAGCACCCTTAAAACATGTGCCCTTTAGGCTGACCTTTCCTTTCAGATTATGGTATGCAGATTGTTTTATACTGGCCAGTGCAAACAAAGCAAGCAAGGAGCCAGCATCTCAGCCCCTGTGCTAGGAAAGTACTTGGACATCATATCCATTGACATAGCCTGTTGTTTACTTTAGCTTACCAAGAGTAAAACTCTGACATAATTATTGCCTTTCAAGACACATCTCCCACACTCCAAATAAAGCAACTTTATTATTTCCACCTCAATTCCATTAATGAGACCAAACCCTGAAGATGGAGAGCCAAACCCAGATCGTCCCTCCAGTGAGCACAGGCTTTCTCTGTGCTAGAAAAACACTGTTACAGTTGTATGCCACTCAGAGCAGGACTGTCTAGAGGAGATACACACTACCAAGCATTTTGTTCACCAGCAAGGGACATGACAGATGGAACTGCAGGGATCACCACTGCAAACAGCAGAGATGCTGGAAGCGCAGTGTGCAGTGCTGTGATTGAAGCTATGAGAAGATAAGCAGAGCTTATCCATTTCTCCTTTTCCAGCTGGGAGTACGCCAGCATGAATTAGCACTTTTTTCTACATACCATCACAGCACTGATTTATACTATGTAGATGACAAGCTCTTCTAGTCACCAGCAGCCTTTCTGTTCTCTGTTTGCATGGTGCTTGGTATAACAGTGCTCTAACCCATGACTGGAGCCAAACACGTAATAAATAAGAGTAAGAAGAAAGCTGCAAATGTTATTTGAAAGGTTGCATGCGCACAGTCTTTGCTCCTTTATACCACTTTGAGAAAAACCAGAAAACTGGAGTTTTTCTGAATCCAGACACAGGGAGCTATCTCAGGTCTGCAGAGGTGAAGACGGGCACTGCTGAGCAAGGAAAGAAGAACAAACACTGGCAAGCGAGACCCCTCACCCCTGTTGGCACCCCTGTAAAAGAACCGAGTTGTCCTTAAAGAAAAAGGTCTGAAGGTTGGAGCCTGCCTAGCGCTGGCTGGCTGGGCAGATGGGGCACTGCACATGCAAGTAACTGCTGAGTCTTAGAGAAAGGGCTGCTCTCTGCTGCCCCACACACGGCCTGGGGGGCAACGCTGTGGACGGGGCCAGGGAAAGGGATGGAAAGGGGACGCACGGTGGGCTGGGCATGTGATGGTGCAGCTATGGCAGCTGTGGAGTGAGCACCAGTGGGACTTGCTGTAAGCATCAGAAGTGGTATGGAGAAGAATGGGGCTCACAGCCCTGGGCAGCAAATTCTGATCTGCTGTATGACTCTTGCCCTAGTTGTTGTCACGTGCCCCACGTGCAGCTCCCAGCGCCTCCGACTCCACTCCTGGAGCTACAGGATGAGGGATGAACCTATTTGCTGATGAGGCTGCACCTATTTGCAGCCACATGAATGCAAAACTCGAGAACGCGCCCTGTGAGTATGTGCTGCCCGAGCCAGGGAGCTTCCTGAAATAATACTGTGCATTGCTGTCCCACCTTCAGCGCTGGGGCCGAGGACGTGTTGCAGCCCGCTCTGTCCAGCTGGCCTGGGGTCACGCAGGCCCCCAGGGCAAGGCAGTCCCACAGAGGAGACTGGGGGTGTCTCTGAGTCTTTGCCAGCTTTTATTCAGCCCTGATTTTATGGTGACCCAGCAGGGGTCTTCTTCTGAAGAAGAAGACCCTCAGCACCAGGACAATTCTGGTTACCCTTTTTGGAAAAGCTCCCCTGTTTCCAGTTGTTTGAAGCAAGTGATCGTTAGGATCACCACCCCAGGTCCAACCTCAAAACCTTTTGAAGGGAGTAGAAAAGCAACTGTTTAACTACAAATGGACTTGGGTGTTAAATTGGTCCCTGATCTAAGTAAAGGAAATATATTGGATTTCTAAGAGGCAAATGAGGGTGTTACATGGATATATATGTCTCAAGGACTCGATCCATCATTATTATGTGATTGGCATGGGTTTTTTCAAAGCCAGATTTTATTTTCTCAAGCCTCACTATTTAAATATCTCTGAGCTGCAAACGGTCAGAGATTAGGGGAGTGCTTGGAAGATGGCACCACGTCTGCTTCCCCATATTTACACTGTGTCCTAAGCTGTTGCTTTGGGACATTGAGTTAGACAGATCTTTGCCTTGGCTTGGTTGCTCTTGGGTACTTAAAATACATTTTCAGTCTGAATGTCATGGATTTCAAATGGGTTTGAGTGGATTTTGGTTTGATTTGTGTTTTAATTAGCTTCAAACTTCGGTACGCAGCAAAGCTAGTATGCTATTATGGGTATTTGCCCATAATGCAGACTCCACCACCAGGCAGAGCTTGCTGTTGCTCTTAACTTTCCCTGTTGACAGAAAATTTCCACTGTTTGTGCCATAGCTGGAATCAGAGGTGGGGTGAGGATGGGGATGAGCAGAGGGCAGACAGACATCCTTCAAGGAGGGCACATGGGCTGGGAGATTTGCTCCTCCAGAACCCAAACAGAGCTCAGCACTGGCATGTTTTTGACTCTGTGCCACAAGCATTTGCTCTCCACAGCACTTTCTTAAATTGGATAGATGGTATTTATCCCTGCCTTGGGAGAGATGGCTGAGACTCCAGGCAGTTTAATTTATGCCAGTTGTTCAATTTGTGACAACTGCTGTCAACAGTTGTTCATTTTAATTACTGTTCTTGGGCCCAGATGTCTCAAAGATGAGCTCAGTGCTACATAAATACAATAAATACAGATTATATTAGCAACTCAGCTTCCTTTCTAGGGGAGGAGTGTGGAGCAACTAACAGCCCTTTCTTCCCAACATGTCTCCCCTGCCTGCCCATCTTCAGCACGGCACTGGAGGAAGAGGTAGAAAAGGGAGGTGGAGTACCTTTCCTTCTTTGATGGTGTGCTGCTCATCACCTCTGCTTCCACATTAAAACTGCATCTTGAGTTGTTCATAGCACTTGTACATATCACTTTGCCCAGACACCCCAAAGCAAGCCCTCTGGCTTCCATGGCAGAGATGCACCTGGCCCTTCAGGCTTTTGGTGTGAATAGGAGACAAGGCAGAGAGGACAGAGCTCTCTGCCCACCTCTGTTCTCCAGATTATTACTAGAGACCGTTGTACCAAAAGGGAAACTACAATCCTAAAAATTTCTCACCAGAGCCACCTTTTCAAGGCCTTCATTCCCTAACTGAATACACAGCTCACTGTATGGAGAGGTTATTTCACAGCAGTTGCAGTGCCTCCCCTGACCCCAGCTGGAGCAGTATCACACGGGTTCGGAGAAGTGGCCTTAAAGTGACTATTAGTCCCAGGTCATGCCTCCCTCTGTCACCTGTGCTGGATGCCCCATCACTCCTAGGAGCAGCTCAGTGCTTTTTGGGAAATGTCATGGGGATGGGGACTTTGGGAAAAATTAGAAGGGATGGATTCAACCCTACATCCCACCCCAGATGTGAAAAGGTTCATCCTCCTCTGCTCCCCCCCAGGGTAGTGGATGTTATTCCCTAAAATATGTGTTGAGGGTTCTGCTTGTTCCTTGATGTTTTCTTAATTTTCTGCCACTCACTCGTGCTAATGAAGTTTCCAATGTAATTGCAGAATGCTCTCCTGCCTCCAGTTCTTCCCTCCTGTCTCCCCTTGCACGAGGAGGCACACGCTGTTGTTAGCCGAGCAGGAGGGGTTTTTCTCACACTTGGCTGCCAGTGGAGTCAGGGTCGGGCCTGAGCAGCCATGGCCAGCCTCCCAGGCAACCTTTTGTGTATGCAGAAGCTGCCACGTGGCTCATGCAACAAATGAAAGCATGGAGAAGTCCATGAACATCTGGAGAAATCTGGTTGCATTGGGAGCCCAAGCCCAAATTGACTCTGGGTGCTTTATGGCAGGATTGGTTACGCTTCCCTTCATAGGAGGCTGGGGCTGGGCTCGGAGACAGCACGCTGCTCCCCAGGGATGGTAACCACCCCGCGCCCCTTCCCTCAGCTCTCCAGCCTCACGCACCATCGGCGTGCACATTCAGCAGATAAAATCTGGAATGTGACACCCTGGGGTCCGGGGCCAGCTGCAGGCGGGAGGACAGAGCCGGGGGTGCGCTGCGATGCTTGTAATCGCGCTGGACACATACGGTTATATTTAAGTGCTGGATGTCTGCTGGCTGAGGAGGCTGAGGCAAGACTGGACTTGATTAGACATAATGACAAAAATGGACCAACTGTTGCTGAGAAAGCCTCTGCAGCAAAGTATTTGTTCTTTGTTATTGAGATATTACTGTCTGAGGCTTCACTGCTTTCAACTCCCCATCGTTATCTTTACAGACTTCCACTGCACATTAAATAGGTTCCCAAGTTCAGCTTTTTGCCCTTGGCCATAAATTTAACATACTAAATATTTTCATCTGCTATGGAACACACCACGCTGTGGAACTAGTTGCTTTATGGAAAATAAATATGCCTTGAAAACAACACACACTTTTGGAAATACTTTTTTTTAAAGTATAACCCTTTTTACCCTAAGAATGACAAAAATTGGTATTTTTGTTTTCCAGTGTCTGATTAAGGTATATTTTTCAAATTTTTTATTATATAATGAGTGCTGACTGGACCCTTCCATATCTAAATCTAGTGGATAAAAAACTAACACATATTGAAATTGATATTCAAAGAACGTTTTAATTTAATTATTTGCCATTAAAATATACAATAAATGTAATTCTTTTTCAGGCTTCATTTAATATAATGGGTTTGTATATGATTACATTTATCTGCCTGTGTTCATAGTTAAGTAATACCTTAATATATTTTCTGTTGTGGTTAAATACACTTTGATATTATCTCTAATATGCTGGAATTATTTTTATTTGCTGAAAGGTACCAGGAAAAAAAAAAAAGTGTATTTCTGTGCAAAATTTTATACAGCACTAAATAATCCCATGTTACACAAATTACTATAATGTATACTTTAGTTCTTTGATCAAATTAATGGAGCTTTAGCTTAATTTAGACTGACCCTGAGAGTCTTGCCTTAACTGGTGACTGTAGTAGCTTTTAATCTTTATACATTAGCTAAAACCTGCTGAGGACTCTGTTGTACCTCCACAGCTGAGCTTCCTTAGATTTATGGAGGCAGAGGTAGAATAGGCAAGAAGGAACATGCCTGTACCTAATGGCTAGGGGACTTCACTGAGGGATTTTTACATGAAACAGTAGCTGGATAAAAACCAGTGATAGAAACATAGAATCACAGAATAATTTAGCTTTGAAGATGCCTCCGGAGGTCAGCTAGTCCAGCTCCTGCTCAAAGCAGGGCAAACTTCAAAGTGAAATCCAACCTCAAGTTAGATCAGGTAGCACAGGGTTATAGGCAGCTGAGGTATGAGTATCCCCATGGATGGAGATGTTCTTGGGCACAGGCACCAGGGCAGCCCCTGCCCAGCTGAATACTCTGCAGAAGTCATGCTTTTTGCTCAGTTTCCTAAGAGCCCTGTGATTCCTGGCTGTGAAACGCTGAAGTTTCTGCAGGAAACTACAGGCCAGAGAGAGATGAGGGTACTTGCCTGAAATGTGGGAATGTGGTTTAAAAACCCCTCAGGCAGAGGAAGCCTCAAACCCTTCCTTGAATGGTGGTCCATCTGCTGTGGCCAGAAATGCCGCCGATCACAGGCTTTCTTGTGTTATTGATTCAAGTCCTGTGTCTGTTTCTAAAAGCATATGGATGCTGCTTCATCCCCTTCCAGCAGCTGTAGCCCCTCAGGGGACCTCCCCAGCCCTGTCCCTGTCCCCGTGGGGGGGCCCTTGCAGGCCAGTGCAGCTTCTCCCCATGGGCTGTTCACGTTGCTTTGCCAGCAAAGTCTGCAGCAGGCTTGGTCTGGTACGGGTAAGGCAAAAGGCACCCACTCAGAGAAGGCTGCTCCCCTCTATTTCTGAGTCAAAAAGGTGCCCCTGCTGCTTTTAATGACTCAGGCGAGGGCTAAGCCAGCAGTGGGGATGCTTTGGGACAAAAGGGCTTTAGCTGCTCGAGGCACCAGCTGCAGAGAGTGCTGCCCTCTCAGCAGCAGAGACAGCAGGATCAGGGGGACCAGACGTCTCCTTATAAAACTCCATCACCATCTGCTCCGAGCAGGTCCCACTCTGGGGGTAAAGACCAGACAGCAGCTTTCAGTCCTGCTCGGCAGTGGAACAGGAGCAGCACAGCCAGCTTCTTATCCCAGTGGTCTTGCATGGAGGCAGGGCTTTCGGTAAAGGAGGTGAAACCGGAGTGAGTTTGGTCCTCTCAGACGTACTTTCAATAGGCAACACTCACTGGGCCACCAGGGTAATCTTACTGCCTTCGAGGGCCTTCCTCACATTTGCACAGCACTGATCCTTAGAGTCCTGCTCCTATCATTGCTATGTGAAGTTTGGCCTTCAGCATCTGGTGGGCAAAAATTGCCCCATCACTACTGGGGCTAGAACAGCCTTAGGCACCTCTGAACAGCCTCGTAAAGTGGCCAGGGAGCCTCCATCCCTCTTGTCGTGGCTGTGAGTGGAAGGTGCTGAACCTTGCACCAGGCACACACAAAAGACAATTATCCTTTCAAATGTTATTACACTGTAAAACATTTAACCGCAAGCTCTTAAAAAGGCTAGCACATTATATCACTTTTAATTTTACATGTTGCTTTGCTTAATTTACTACTTGGTTTAGAGAGTAAGTCTTTAAAACAAAATAATAATTTCACAGAAATAACTTACAAATGGCCCATGAAAAGATGCATCTGTTGCAATGGTACTCTTAAAATGCCCATTAATACTTTTCACTTGTCACTCAAGATCTCAGGGTCAAACTTTTGGTATGAGTATTATTTAGGAGCCAGTGGGATTATTGCTTTCACATTTAAAACAGATAATTAGGGTACAGTGAATAGAGAAAACAGGTTCACTAAGACACTTGCAGAATGGGCAGAAAGCAAAATATTTATGATGCACAAGCTTGAACATCGCATGATGTTGTGCCTTACCTAGATCCCTGATGCTGGCAGGGGTGTTTGCTGGATTGGCCTTTCCTCCACAGACCCCACAGCCGCTGAGGCCAGACCACCAACGTGTCTTTTCTCCCCCTACATTCTTCCCACATTTTCCACAAGGAGTGGTGGGATCGCAGCAGTTCCTACAATGACTTGTACATGCCCAGCTGATATTCCCACCTTCTGTAGCTCCAGTCTACACCCCCTGTCTCTGCAAGATGCAGAAGCTGTGGCTTGGCTTGGCTTGGCCAACGTGACGCCTTCCCCGCAGCTCAGGTGTTGACCCATGGCATTTAGTTACCAGTGTAGCACAGAACTCTCCAAAGGCACATCTGGGGCCAGGCCCACGTCCTCCTCCTGCAGGGTCGACTGCTGTGGTTATCAGTACTATTGTGATGGTTGTGGAGAGCAAGACTCCAGGTAGGGATACAAAAAGTAGGTGGTTCCCACAGCTGCTCCCAAGGTCAGCAAGTGCAACTGAACATGCAGTGTGTTCCCTCCAAGGAGAGGGCCCCACAGGGGTAATGTTATGTAGATGTTTGACATGTACTAGGTGCTGTTATAGAGGTATACACCATATCATCTGTAGTAAGATACAATTTGCTCTGTTGTTTGTATGTAAATATGCATTCCGATGAATATATGCCTCTATGCATATAAAGTATAATTGTTAAATACCTAATATTGTGTATGTAATATTACACATATTATGGTGAGGCAATAGTGGGTGAGCCAGGTTTCTCTGAACCCGCTTCATATTCTTCTAATCACGCCTCAGCCCAGCACGGTGGCTCAGGCCATGATCCTGTTGTTAGACCTACAGTGTTCACTCAGAAAAAAAAAGCAGAGACTTTCTAGAAAGAAAGCTCTCCTGGGGCATGGAGCAATGCCCTTCAGTTCTGTGGAACAGTAGGCTAAAGGCAGGGTAATTTTCCTGTGGGATACTTCAGAAGGTGCTTTGGTTGATCAGAGATGGGCAGATGTGCTCCTTGATTCCTTGAGTAACATGGAATTTGGTTTTTACATCCTCTTGTGTGGAGATGTTGGGATTCCCTGCAAGGAAGAAACCAGTGAAACAGAATAAGATATTTTCTGTGTATCACTCATTTTATTTATGCTTAAACTTCAAACAGTAGTGGCTGAAAAGGCACTGAGGTAGTTCCAGTCTTGGGAGTCAGGGCCAGTGAGGCGCTGCTCAGTCCCAGGAAGGCTCAGCCCCAAGGTCCACATTGGACCAGGTGGAGACAAAGGGAGAGAGCAAACCACCCCAACACCCTCATCCCATGGAGAAACCCCACAACATCCCTTCCAAGCATGTGCAATGGTCACACACACACAAATAGTGTGCACAATAGCACCATCTGGTGACTTTGGCCATAAGATTTAATTCCATGGCACCATATTACCCAAGGGACAACTTCATCTCCAAGTTGCCTGAGTGCTCTTCGCAGCAACAAAATCAATGGCTCCAGTTCTTCTGCAGAACAAAAACCAGTAGATATAACAGAGACTTTCAAGACCACTCCTGCCAAACTCCCAAAGTGGTGCTGCTGTGACCCAGTATTTTAACATTCCCATGTTTCAGTAAATTTGGATCTACATTCCTTTTTTTCAGGTACTTGTTAGGCATTTGCCATATAAGGCACTAGCTACCAAATACTAGGAGAGCTCTCACAGCCCCGTTATGCAATGAAGCATTTTTCTGGCTTTCTTGGAGGTTTGTTTCCTATTCCTTGAAGGCGACATGTCTCTGCACTAACACATATTTCTTCAGGTCAATGATCACACCCTGATCATGCTCTGCTGCTTCTTCCATGGCCAGTAATGCAGTATTTCCAAATAAAACCTCCCACTCAAGAGCAGGTTTTGTGGGAAGACAACTACACTGCCACCCTTTTATTTATATATTACAAAGTCTTCTTTATGATCAGATATATTACTGAGTACTTGGTAGGCTACTCTGAAATGCTGGCAGGCACAGCTGAAAGCGTGCTGTTTCCTTTAGATGAACAAAGCACATTCTGAGATCTGTCTTCTCTCCTGCTTTTACCTGATTCCCAGGGCAGGAGGATTTACAAGGAATCAGCCAGTAATTAATGACAAGTTGCAGCTTCCCATCTCATTATATATGCTGGATGCGGTCAAAGAGCAGGGACATTCTTCATGACCAGGTCCCTCACCATCTCCATGCCCTGTTTGAAGAAGGCTGGACAGCAAGGACATCTTTGGACGAAGCCCTAAGCGAGGCCCTCTGGCCTCATCCCCTACCTCTCCCTATGTCTGTAAGCAGACTGCCCATCCCACTCTTGCTTCCTGAGTCTACCATGGCAGCCAGGGAAGGATCTCCCACCTCTTCCAGTCTGTTATTGAAGCTCAGGTCTCACTAGAAGAAAAGGTCAGTGACCACACAAGTGCCATCCATTGATGGACTCCCTACTCCAGGTGGCAAATTTCACTGTGTGCTTTCATTATCATAGTGTTGGTGCTATGGAAGTCAAGATGCTAAGCGTGACTCCTGGGGCTCCCTGGTAACTAGGACCAGAGCTGGTAACACGTTGGTCTAAGGAGGCTAATTCATGATGTGACTCAAACAAGAGCTAAACACTTTACTATATCTTCTACTGAATCTGTCGATATGACTCTTTAAGGGCGTCTGTTTATCTGCAGAAAAATGGGTCTAAAAGAATAGACGCAGCTTAAATTAATATTGTCATGTGTTGGTCTGACAGTCTGATGGGAGATTTCAGCAAAGACAGGGGACACCAGTGGTTTCTTGTGCCCTGGCCAAACTAGAGCCCATCCCTGTGTCCACCAGGGCTCATTTTGACCAGTTGCCAGTCCTCAGCACACTGCTATCCTCTCCAGCCTCCTTTCTCACCAATGCCTCTTCCTTCATAGCCAGCTCCTGCCTCTCTGTCGTGTCCTTGGGCAGCAGAGACTAAACAGAGACTCAACTGATGAACACAAGCCGGTGAAAGCCCTGTCCCAGGTCCTCTCACCATCCTGTCACCCCCTGTTTGTTATCTGCTTCACCCCCTGTTGGCTCTTAAACATAGGGCTCATAGGGTTGCCTTGATCCTGCCTCAGAGGAAATACAGGTTTTTGGAGAGTTTTTGCTAAGCATATTTGGTGGCATGGCTGTTTTGGAGGAAAGGGTGCGGAAGAGTCGTATTTCATTGCATGCTTTGTGAGTCTGAGAGAAGGAATATGTAAAAGGAACAGCAGAAACCAATCATGAGAAGAAGATTCCAGGACACCAGCAGGACAATTTTGAGGAGTGCTGGAAGGAAATGCTAGATACCAAGACAACTGCTTTTTGATGAAAACAAGATGGTCCTCATTGTGGGAATCACTGATGAACATGTACAAGTGTTTCAACGTGAGACACACAACTCTGGAAACATACCCATCTTCATACATTCCTTTGACCCTTGTCAAGGATTTTGAAGGCCAAGAATTGTCTCCTACCACCCCTATGTGCCAGGAGATCTGTGGCTCAGCTAAAAGCCTGGAGAGAAGCTAGCAATAAAATCCTATCTTGTCTTCACACTTTACTCTTAAACACAATCTTGTCTCACAACAGGAAGCAGCTTCCAGCTCAGTTGTCTTGGATGCAGGACTGATGTGGGTAAAGTGCTCCAGCCTAATTGCACTTTCTCCTTACCATGCCATGCAGGACTGCTGATCCCAGCACAACTGCTCCAGACAGACTCCAAGCAGGACCAAATAGAAAGAGCTGTTAGCAGACCATTCATGGTGGGGTTCTCAGATTACTTAAATGCACGCCTCCTCTGGAGTCAAAACAGACACACAGTCCTCGGAGGTGGGCAGCAAGGCCCACCTCTTTCTTGGGATATGGGCAGGGAGGACATGCTGTGGGCACTGGGGTGCTGGCATGCAGCAGGCTGGGCAGTCTGACGTGTCTGTGGCCTGCACTGGAGCAAGAGGTTGCCCCCTCTGTTCAGATTTTATTCTGGGAGGGGAGCCAATGGGTGTGTTCCTGCTCATACATTGTGGCTGCATTTTTGGCTTATGCCAAGGCCCCTGCATAGCTCTGCTCTCTTTTCTTCTTTTATTGTTGTTTTAGGGTTTTTTTCTTCTTGTTTTGTTTTGTTTTGTTTTGGGGGGTGGCATTTCAGGTTTTTGTCTTTCCCTTCCCATGGAAGTATAGAAAAGAAATTTGTCTTTCAAAAGAAGATGAAAACCGAAGCGGGGAAAGGATGGAAAGGAGCAAATCTAAAGAAAAATCATGATAATGAAAGCTTGATTGAGTGAGAAACCACGTCCGACTAAAGGATTTTATACCTGAGTTTCACACCTGAGTTACCACCATAACAGCAGAGGTTTGTCTCAGGGCAGGGGGAAGCGTGGTTTCCCCAGCGAGGAGGGTGCAGCAACATGGCTGGGGATGTTTCCTCAGCAGCTGCAGTTGCAGGAGGGGCAGAGCCACCTCTCCTGGCACTGGGTGTCCTCAGGGCCCAGCTCATCCCCTCCAGCAGCACTTTGGAAAGACCAGTGGAGCCTTTCTTAGGGGTGGAAATATCAGAACCGCCCCCCCAGGAGGGGGGCAAAGGGACAGAGGAGAAAGGCTTGTCCATGAGAAGATAGAAACGGGTCACTTGCCCTTATGTTTCATCTCCTGCAGGAGTATCCAGTGAAAAGTACTGGGTTCACACTAAGTGCTCGCCTTTTCTTTAACTAATAACAAAAGAAAAAGCAAATTATTGGGGCTTTCTTGTAAACCAGAGTGAGGTCTTTTACACCGCGCATTTCTGACAAGTCAGGGAAAAGCAGCTTTTACCTAATGAATACCCTCTGCCCCCCTCACCCTGTGCACCATACACACTTTGTGAATCTCAGACAACTCACAGATAGCTGTACAAAGATGAAGGTAAAATATTCATTACCTAGATGTCTAGGGGGCACCTGATGTAAAGTGCATTCCCTGGGTTTTGGCTATGGTTTGTAAAGGAGCGCAGAACACTTTCATCTCCCCTTTCAGCCCATCTGTGGCTTCAGCTGACAGGACAAAATGTGGCACAACAGAGCCAGACAATAAACTATTGTACAGTGGAGCAGGAAGCAACAGGTAATGTTTAGAGGAATTAAATTATTTTGGATCTGATACTGATAATCAGTTTAGGCAAGGGGTATCCAGTGCAAATTTATCCAACATTTTTAAAAGACTGGGAGCACTCAAGAAGCAGATAAGTTAAAGTGCAGTATAAATGAACCATTCATGAACTCCGAGACTTCCTTGCCTGCATACAAAGCACATGAGAGCCAACCTTGTTGCCTGTCATCCTGGACTTTCTTTAATTAACAGTTGTGAGCCATTCTTGTGCAGTAAGTCTGATCCTGGTGAGAGAGCTTTATGCCTTTTGCAGAGGAACAGAGAATATATTAACATGAAATTCCTGGAAATACAGAACAGTACTGGATATTATTTCATCTTCAAATATCTGAAATTCGTCCAAATGATAACGTGGAACCTTCACATGATATTTATCTATTAAAAACTGAGGCAATGGAAGTCAGGCTGATGTACATCTATTTAAAACAGCTGCTAGAGCAATGCTTATTTAATTAATCTAAGCTTTGTGACATCCTAGATATCTGTGCGCTGGTTCCAGTCCAAGGCCATGCCAGTTTTTGAGAGTGGCCACTGTAGTGATCCAAACAAATACAGACCAGAGTTCCCGTCACCTGTTCTAGGCAAAAACTGCTGGAATAGCAGCCGTGTTGGTCGGTGCAGCTCTCTGCTCTCATGGTGTATGTTTATTTAGGAAATGCCTGGGTCTGCAGCCCTCTCTGCAGGCCTGCTGGGCAGGACTCCTCCTCTGCAAGGCTGTGCCGGGCACTGTCACCAGCCAGGCAGCCGGAGGGGAAGCAGTGTTGATGATTCCTTTCCAAGAGGGCAGGGGAGAAGAAAGAAAGCAGGCTCCCCTCGTTATCTGGTAGAAGCAATAAAGAGCTTTCTACAGCTGTCAGGACAACCCAGGGAGATCTACCAGACAGCATCAGCTTGACCCTGTTTTCTGTCCCAAAGCCAAACAGTTGACACGTCAATACCTTGCTGCCAATGTCTGCATCAGCCCGGGTCTCTGTGGGGGCCAATCCTGCAAGGTGTAGAGCACCCCTGAGCAGAAGCATAAAAGTCTTTTTCATCCTGACTGCAAAATGCATTAGAAAGTTTTATTTGCAGTCATGGGGGCACAAAATGAACTGCCATTTTCCATTGTCCTTGCTTTTACTGTCACTCTGCAGTGTTTGCATTTCATCTACGTGTATTTTGACGGGGAGAGCTTACAGAATCACAGACTCATAGAGTCATTAAGGTCGGAAAAGACCTTAAACATCATCAGGTCCAACAGTCCACTAAACATTATCATGACCACCAAACCGTATCCGAGGTTCCCTCTCATCCACTCAAGGCAAAGCATTAACCTGGAACTATGTAACCAGGCATTAGCCGAGTACAGAGCAGCTCCGGCATCTATTCCTCACATAGCTCCAAACAGCTATGGCAAATAAGGGGAATATTTGTTTGTGCGTGTTGTTTTCAGCTGGCCTGGCTCTAAGATATTATCAGTACAGGCATGTGGAGGAATTTTGTCAGAACTGAGTTTGCGCTGTTGGGGAACCTGAGAAACAAAGAGAAATAAAGGAGAATTCTCAACAGATGCAGCCCTGAAAACAACAAGTGCTTTTTTAAAAGAATGCAGAGAAAAAAATAGTTTCTTTTCTGATGATCTGTTGTGCCATGCCTGGGGACACCCAAGTGTAAAACAAGGAGTTTTAATACTACTTCAAGTGAAAATCTTGACTCAAACTTTTACATGGAGCTGCTACCAACATCTTCCTTTTATAACATGTAAAGCACACATGCAGCCACAGAGCTATTCATTTCCATGCACAGAAACTTTTGAAGGCACAACACCAGCTGCTTAAATATGTCTATAATTATTCACGCATTAGCACCTACTGAATTAGCAGCATTAGCACCTACTGAATCATCTTGTATGCATTCAAATAAATTAAGGCTGGGATTCGGTGGCACTGGCCCAGGAGGCTGCTGCTGCTGGGGTTACAGATGAGGTGCCTCTTGACCTGCCAGGCCCACAAAGCAGGTGAAAGATGCTGCAAATGGCTTTTTGAAGAAGCCTGCCCTCTAATCAGCAGCAGTGGTGTAACCCCCCAGACAACAGCAGTTGGCACTGGAATTTATTCCCTCTGATACCTTGGGTTTGTTTCAGCTGAGGAAGATTCCTGTAGCCTTTTCTTTTTTTTTTTTTTTTTTAATTTCTCCTGCACTCTTCTTAGTAGGCCCCATTAGGAAATTCACATTTCTTCATCTGTGTCAGAGCTTATTTTATGTGGAAATATTTCAAAACTCACACAGCTCTTGTTCAGCCCCGTGCAATTGAAAGAAGTTCAAAGTTGGGCAGAGCACCAAGTCAGCAGACATTAATAACATTACCTTGCAACCATTCAAAACCTGTCATTTGTTAAGTCTGTCCCTCTCTCATTCCAGCAGGCATAAATCATGTGTATAAATGAGCTCCTACCCACAAAGGAGAACTGATTTTAACATCTAAGGCTGTGCTGTCACCATCAGGAATTTTTTTTTTCTTTTTTTTTTCACTGTTTTTATTCTTGAGTTCAAAACCAGAGGGGAGGTGACTCAATGCAAATACACCCCAGGAACGTTCTGGGAAAAGGAGATAAGCAACCTCTGCATTAAAACCTCAGCCCTGCTCAGCCCTTCCCCCTCAGATCCTACAAACACATCCAGCATGGCAGAAGCATCCTCCACATCCCACTGTCAGCACCTGCAGCAGCTGGGAGGGGAGAGGGGCTGCCCAAGGGAGGGTAGCAGGGGTCCATGCTGTCTCTGGAGGGACCTCCCTTCCTCCACAACCTCTCCTGCTCTTGGCAACTGCTCTTCTAGCACTGAAGTGTCTCACCAGATCTGAAGAGAAAGTAAATCTTCACATCGCCACACCAAATTGTCATGAGGCTGAGAGTTGTGGGTCTCAGAGTTGTCCACCCACCCTCGTCCCTTCCCTCACCCCTCTGGCACAAGCACCAACCTGCTGCTTCCTATGAGAGAGCCTCCCAGGCACTATGGCGTGACCTCACAAACTGAAATACAAGAAATTCCACTTAAAACATAAGGAAAAAACTTTTTTCTTGCAGTGAGGGTGGTCAAACACTGGCACAGCCTGACCAGAGGCACTGTGGAGTCTCCATCCTTGGAGATACTCAAAGGCTGACTGGGTATGGGCAACCTGCTGCAGCTGACCTTGCTTGAGCAGAGGTTGGACCAGATGATCTGCAGAGATGCCTGCCAGCCTCAGTTATTTTGTCATACAGTGACTGTGACTGTGCCTCACAGCTACCCTTGGGCACCATATTCCTGCTGTGTGCCTCCCACCTCTAATGCAGCATTTTATCTCTAGGCCAAGCCATCCTGCTGTGGCCATAAAATGTCCTCTACTGTACTGTGAGGTAACAGCCCTGAGAGTGCATTCCCACCAGGCAGTAGTGACTACTGTCCTGCAGGCCGTGGGACGAGAGGAGGTTTTCCTCCCTTTTTATGCATTGGTGTATACACCAATCAATGCCTTGCTCACCTCTGGTGCCTACAGCCACAGCCTGGTGACCAGGCACCAGAATGAGCTGATGCCCAGGGCTGTGCTCAGCTGCAGCCCTGCAGCATTGCCAAGTTCTCACGCAGCCTTTGAGCAGTACATGCAGTTGCAGATGATCATGGCAAGTGCTGGCCTAACCACAGGCTTCCCACCGTCAGAAATTGTAGTGCTTGGGAAATGATAGCTTTCTGGAATTGCAAAGCAGATCTTGCTTGAGATCCTGCTCAAGTCCTTTGTACACCGGTAGGTCTGAATGACTTTGGCTGGCCACTTGAAAGCCACTTCAAACTGCCCCTCTCAGCCATGAATTTGGGGATTCGAACTGGGGGGATCTAATCTTCCAAAACACCTAAGAATGATTTTTGCTTCAGCAAGCATTGTGGAGTCTCCCTCCTTAAAGATTTTTTTTTTTTTGTACCACTGGAGCTGGGCAAGCTGACTCCTCAAGGCTCTAGTTTATGAGTAAGTTAAGAAAGTGCTAAAACCCACCCTATTTATCACAGTAAAATCCAGGTACTACGTGACCAGTATGACCTCCAGCATCTTTCTCAGAGTCATAATGCACCCTCTGGAGTCCTCACTTCAGTCTATTTCTGCTGACAAGTTACCAACCAGGTAGAAGTTTCATTCAGTTACAAGTTGCTCCTTCTTTTTAGTGGAGAATCTGTAACATATATCATAGTATAACAATCAGGTTACCCAGGACCTCAGCAAAGCCTTTGCAGACTAAAACCGATGCACCTGGGGGACCTCTCAAAGGGTCATAATGCTTTGTAGATGCTGCCTTCAACAATGTCCTATCTAAGGCTTGTCCCTTTGCCTTTTTGATAAACTTCCAGGGACTGTTCTTTTCTTTATTTAATTATTATCATTATTTCCCAAAGCCTCCATCTCATATTTTTTGCCCTCTTTTAATTCCTTCTCTGACACCACCTGCTTTAAGCCTTTATTCCAACTGCAAAGTCCACGGGTTTTGTTTCAGACCTCATCTGTGATTTCTTCAGGTCTTTTCCTAACTCTACCCAAGCCATTTTGTTATCTCCATCATCCGGTTCTTCTCAGTTCAAATGAGTCCACCGGTTCACAATCCCTTTGCAAGGATTGCTTTTCTGCCTGACTCTGGGGATATGCTTTCCAGCCCAGGCAGAACTGGGAGTTCTCCTGCTTGTTTCTGTTAAGAAAAGTTGATGTCAGAATCGGGGGTTTCACTATGTGATCCCACTCAGTTACAAAAATAAGAAGAGAAAACCTGTTCTACAAACACAATTGAACTCAAAGTAGTAAGATACAATTTCTTACCTATTTCTATCCCCCATTCCTACACATTATTCTACTCCAGCCTCTCTCAGGATTGCATTACAAACGCTTCCCTCTGGCTGTCTTTAGCTGAATGCTGCCCTTTTTGCCTACTTTTCTGGAAATCTGCCTTCATTTTTCATGTCATGGTTCTACCACAGGTAATGCCCGGTCACTGATCACCTGCCCCTGGTGAAACCTCTCTGCCCACACAGCTTACCTCCCACTAGCCCCGCCTGCTGTCCACCATTTCATCAATGGATTCTTTTGTTTCATTTGTCCTACAATGAGCTTCACCATTTCTTAGAAGTAATGCATGGGATGATTCATGTTGTTTTGTGTTATGAGTAAGCCTAGGAATTGTCCCTGTGTTAGCAGTGCCTTTGCCATCAAACTGCTGTGCCCAACACACCCTCTTTCCTACGACATCAAAAAGGGAGAACTGGAGCATACTCCTACTCAATGGTAGCAGTGGTTTCGTGGTCTTTTCTCAGACATCCAACTCAGAGTTTCTACCCCCCCCTTCCTTTCTGAAGTTCTCAGGTCCCTGAAATGGGAATAATCTGTAGCCAGAAGTAACTGAGACAAGGAATGGAAATAGAGAGGAGATGTGAGGATGAATTCCACAATCATTGTTCATGATGTCCATGCCAGACTTCAAGCAAATCTTGTATCCTAGCCTTTGCAGTCACAGGCTGTGTTTGGACAGTCTGGGCCCAGTCAGTTCTGGGGCATGGCCAGGGGTGGGTGCAATGGGAATGACACTTGCTTCTCAGGGGCAGACTGTCAGGCAATGGGATACCATGGGAACCTTCCACAACGAGCCACTTCTGCTGTGCCACCCTTTGCCCACTAACCTCAGTGGTCACCTAATGACCTGCAGCAGAGCTGGCATTGCTCGGCTCTACCTTGGGCAGCTCTTCACCCTTGCCATGTGCACGGAATTCTGGAGCCTCAAATCAGGCACTGTCCTCCCTATCTTCCTACTGCCTTCCACCAAGGTGGCACCACAAATCTGTGTCCTATGCTTGTCGTCCTCACTACCCCTAAAAGATAGGAACATATCTTCTCACACCATCATCACCCCTCACTTCCTGACTGCTACACTTTTTTGCTTTAGCTTCTGAACTCAACCCATCTTTCTCCTCGTCCTGATGTATAAATACCTGCAAAGGTCAAGGCAGCAGCACCAGCTCTGGACTCTTTCAAGGCACCAGTTTGCACTGGAGATGAAAGACACCTGCCCCACAGCACATGTAAAAGCCCATATCAGAGCTAGCAGCATCCACTGCCCCTAGTTTAGATATGTTGCTTTGAAGTGTTTTAGGGTCACGTAGGGACCAGTTTGGAACTCTCTGCTTCCCAGCAAGCTATTTGCAAGTCTTTAAAATATAAATATATTTCCATAGCCATATGTACATAGTTTTTACAATATCTGCATTTCCACTTTTCCCTATACCCTGTTCCTAATATCCCAAAAGACAAAAAGAGGACTGCTGCTGTCCTGGGACAACAGAAGCTGACCGCAGACCAGGTAGAATCCAGTTTTGATTTTCTTCTGAGACATCAGCAACAAAGAATTGAGTTTTGCAAGGCTGCGAGAGTACCAGAAAAACAGTATCGGATGCATACAGACCTTAAACACCCCTCTTGGACCCCCACAGGCACACGCATACACACCCAGAGCAGAGACCAGGAGGAACAATAAAAAGCTCTGAAGAAATATTTATTTTAAAATATAAGCTGTAACTCAGCTCCACACTGATTTCCAGTATAGCTGTCTGTGTTCCTTCTCTGCAGGGGTCTGTGAAAGGTTGCCCGTAGTGGCCAAGCAGGCTGATAAAACCCTGGAGGGTCCTGCAGGGTTGGAAGGACTCAGCACAGTGCTTCTCGCAGCCAGACAGCACCACCACTCTGTATTGACATTGGCAGGGCCGCACAGGTCCGTCAGAGAGAAACTGGTGACATCATGCAGCCTTCATCCTTCCATGGTGACCCACATCAAAGGCGATTTAATAACTGCCCAGAGGAATGGACATTCTGTAACACACAATTAATCACGTTTTGAAGACCTTAGAGGTCAGACACAGCTCCTGGCAAACCCAGAGGAGGAAGATGATGTGGATGAGAACCCTTTACAGTAGATCCCCGAGAGACTGTAACTCTGATGATGAACTAGTGGCCTCAGAGGTTTAGCCCTCGCATACTGTTATGGCTGGTTTATGTGGGCTTATCAGTAGCTCAGCAGGGCCACTGATATACACATCATGGTGATCCCAAGTGTTAACACAGCTCAGGAATGAAATCTTATTGTAAGTATTCTTGGTCAGAAATCATCAGGACAGCTAAATCAGTTAAAGATCCAAGTTGTCTGATTTAGCTGAGCACATCTTGGTTCCACAATGATGTTTTAGGCCACCTTTCCTGTCCTATGAAATCAGGTCTGCTGGGCAAAAGCATGGTCCTTTAGCCATGCTTTCCGGCAGCAGCAAGCTCCCCATACTCTCCGTGCTTCAGCAGTACTTCTGCACCAGCAAGGGCATGATGGAGGACCTTTACTTGCCTGGTCCTGTCACGCTGCAAAGATGAGACATTGGGGGCTGCATGCTGCAGTCAGTGCATGTCTACACTATTATCAGTATCCTGTAGCAAACCCATTCAGCAAGGCCAGAATATCTGGCTTAATACCTCTAAAAGAGGTAAGGAAACCAAAGACTTTGGCCCAACACAGCCACAAGAGCTCAAGACTTTGTCATGCTTCTGTTAGTAAAGAACATGTGTCTGAAGTGTTATCTAGCACTGATCAAGTTAAAGGTTGCCCTACCCTTGCTCTAGAAGATCTGTGTAACATTTAAGTGTATCTCACAGCTAACTTGAAGATATACACGGGCATTTAAATGCTGTTCATTGCTGAACACGTTGACATATATCCTTTTTTATTTAAACGTTTACACCCACGCTCATATATACATGTACAAATAATGTAATCTTTATGGTTGGATAGCAAAAAACATATAAATTAAAATGTTATGAGACTCCCGTGTATTTCTAGATCTGTAAATATTGATTTTTAAAGATTTGCAAAATGTCCAAAATAAGCAAGGGAATAGAGTATCCTTAAGGTGGAGTCCCATTACTCACTGCTAGCTAGGCCTTTTCAAAAAAGCGGGACTCTTACTTTGTGCAAAAACATGAAGGTTATCGTATTTCATTTCTCTGTAGAACAAAATCCAAATACAACCTTCTCCATGAAAGTTTTATTGAAAAAACAGACTCACAAGACATCTGGTGGCCACACAGGGTGACCTAGACTCTAATTTGGCTGAGGGACTTGAATCTGAGTCTGATATCCCAGACTCACTCCAAGGAAAGGTGAAATTTCTCCTGGATGTGAGAAACTTACTCAACAGCTTCATTTAGGCACTGCTATGTTTTAGTAAAATGTTCCACAGTGATATTTCTTGATGAATCTGTGATTCTGTGAAGTGCTTCACATTAAAAGCCTTGTTCAGATGGGCAGCAAATGCTTTATTCTGGTTCATTCTTTAGATTAACTCATTGGAGTCACACCTTTTCTGTCCACGGCTACCACCTCCATTTTAGTACATCTCTGGGAGGAAAGATGATAAACACAGAAGAGATGCAATGGGAGTCTCTGGATGTCTGAAACCAACTGAAGATGTGTGGGAATGCCTCAGGATCCAAGTGGATCTGCCTGCCAGTGCAGCTACCCCTCTCAAGTCCAACCTCTGCAAGGCCACAGAGATGGTCCATTGGCCACATATTACCACTGTGGGCCTCCGAGCCCCACCAGCTGAAGGCACTCTGGATTCTTCACATCTCATGAAATGTTAACTTGTAGGTACTTCAATATATTGAACATAGTAAAGAACAGGACATTTGTGAACAGCTGCTTGGAGGACAGAGGTGAGAGGAGACCTTTGCTTTTTGGTTTTTTCTTTTTTTTTTTATTAGTATATTGCAGCTGCTGTCATGTCTCTGTTCACAGTTGACAAAGGAGCAGAGGACAGCAGAGTCTGTTGCTTACAGAGGGGAGGAGGCCTGTGTCTGCATCTGTAAGGATTGGGAATCCAGAGGTTATTCACTGCAGCTGCAGGCTTCATCACAGGCAACTTCAGCAGGAAGAGTTTTCCTACTTGCCAAAAAGATCATCTCAGAGTGTTTAGCTCTCCCTAGCTGTACTGAGTGAAGCAGAAGAGTCACGATTTCTTTGATCAACAGTTCAAAGGGGTGCTCAAAACGCTGAGGTTGTTTGCAGACTCATTTTCATCTGAACTAAAGAAGGTAAGGGCAGAGCTTGTTCAGAACTGATAGTTACCATGTGGTGATCCACTCTCCTAACAAGCTTGCAGAAAGAAAAGTGAGGATTTTCTCTAAAAACCTGCCAAGTCACAGCTCCCCTAAGTCAAGTGAGAGAGCTTTCATTTGCATAAACCTCTTCGCAAGTCCTTCTATGTGTGAGGAGGGGGGTTTTCTACTCTGAATCTGACCAAATCAGAGCATTGTAACAGCTCAGCAGACTCACTCGAATTCCTCTGGCCATCTCAAAGGCAAAGCTGTTGGTTTGAGAGGAGCTAGGAACAGATTTTCCATTGACATCACTTTCCCGGCTGTGACAGGAAACCATGATGTCTTTATTGTTCAGGTGTTTAATGCAGTCAGAGCAGTCAGTAATAAAAAATAATGACTCTGTGTATGTATCATGGACCAAAATCCAGTGATATGCAATTCTGTGCAGTCCTCAGGCTCCCTCCATGCGCTGCTGTCAGAGTCATGCACCTCTGCTGTGTATTTCTAAAATATGTCTTCTTTTTTTAATGAAATATAATTGCCTGTGGCTTTTCCTGAAGATGGCGAGAAGATTTATCCTAATTACCTCAGGGTTCACCTCTCTAGAGACCTCCACAGAAAATGATCATTGCAAAACAAGAATCCAGGATTATGCTGCCTCCCAGGACTCCAAATCACACCTACCTGCTGCCTTCACTAAAATACCTTCTCAGAGCTCATGTCTTTTACTACCTCTGCTTGTGGGAAAACTCCTAACCTTTCTTCTTCGCTGTGTGATTTAGCCAGCAATTTTAGAAAGGCGGGTTTGAAGAAAGTTCTCCTGAGGGCATGTCTGCACCCCTGATTAGACCTAGACACAGTCCTAAGGCCTGCAGACAGTGCTGTCTCTATTGCAGGACTAGGTCTACTGGGGGACTGGCCCCACAGTGCATCTATCGCTAAGCCCCCTGGCCTTGCCCTCAGTAAGGAACTGCACTGTGCCAGGAAGCCTTCTGCAGCCCTGGAAAACAAGCTCAGCTCCCTTCTGGAGATACACTGAATTGGATGTATGCTCACTTTTTGACATGGTAAGTAGTATTTAATTGCCTCAGCATTGGTATGTAGGGCTATTTGAGATGCCCCAGTCAGTCTCACCTGGCCCCAAGCAGCTGGAGAGCATAGTCTCCCAGAACCCCTCTCCCCATCAACCACTAGCAGATGTCTTGGTGTGTAAGGACCTCTCAAATGACACTAGACACCTATGGTTGGGAAACTGCACTGAGCTGGTTGGTGCCTTCACTAGGAAACTCCCACAGGGGGGTTAGATCACACATCTAATGCATAAATAGAGACTCATGGTTTAAGGCTGGGCTACTCATTTTCTGCAATGGTTTGGAAGTCATTTTGTTGTCTGACTGTTGTGGTTTAACCTGGCAGGCAGCTAAACACCACACAGCTGTTCCCTCACTCCCCCTGCAGTGGGATGGGGAAGAAAATCAGAAAAAAGGTAACACTTGGGGGTTGAGATAAAGACAGTTTAATAGGACAGAAAAGGAAGGGAAGATAATAACAATGATAAAAGACTATACAAAACAGATGATGCACAAGGCGACTGCTCTCCACCTGCTGACGGATGCCCAGCCAGTTCCCAAGCAGTGGGCTGCTCGCCCCTGCTTAACCCCCCCCAGTTTTACTGTTCAGTATGACATCCTATGGTATGGAATACACTTTTGTCTGGCCTGGGTCAGCTGCCTTTCCTGGCTGTGTCCCCTCCCAGCTTCTTGTGCCCCTCCAGCCTCCTTGCTGGCAGGGCAGAATGAGAAGCTGAAAAGTCCTTGACTTAGCATAAGCACTGCTCAGCAACAACTGAAACACCAGTGTGTTATCAACACGATTCTCATCCTAGATCCAAAACGCAGCACTACACCAGCTACTAGGAGGAAAATTAACGCTATCCCAGCCAAAATCAGGACACCGACATCACCTGTAAATACAGACAGTACTGAGTGTGTCAGCTTGCATATGTGAACGTGTTTCTCTGCGTGCCTGTCAGTGTGTGCATGCTGGTCCCACCACACAGATGACATTCAGCACGCACCGAAAGTCAGTGCAGGTTTGGCTTGGCTCTAGATGTAGATCGTAATTCCTTCAAAGTCAGGAGGTGTTGTGATCTGTCTGGTAGCAGACAGAGCCCTGCAAACCTCAGCTTCACCTGCTCCCTCCTGCTGCCTCCCACTGTGGAGCGGCAGAAGAAAGCAGGCCAAGCTCACTCAGCCGACTGGGCACAACCATGCACGAGGGGAAAATTCCCCCCTGGTCTCTGCAGGGGAGTTTGTCTGTACACTTGTGCAAGAGGTGTACTTACCTCAATCTCAGTTCCAAGTGTAATTAATTGACATAAAAGTATCTAGCCATTTTTCAAATCCTGACCCATTGTTTGAATCGGTGACCTCCTGTAGTACCAAATTCCACAGGTTGACTGCATACTGTGTGAAGTAATATTTCTAACCATTTACTAGCCATTAATTTCTGGCCTTTGGGAAATCTGAAATATGTATGATCATGTGAAGGATCTTGAGTCATTCATAGTTGTGTGTTGTGTGAAACACATTTGTTCATTTAACTCCCAAGCTCACTTGGCCCTGACTTGAGCACCAGGCAAGACAAATCAGCCCAGAAAGCAAGAGGAATAGCAAGGAGCAAGCTGCCAGCTGTTAGATGAGCAAATGGGGAGCTACAGAGATTCCCAGAGCCAAATTCTTATCTTATTTATGCTAGCATAAATCTAAAGTAACTGCACTGAATTATTCTGGATTTGCCCTTCTGTAAAAGAGATCATAATCTGACACTTGCTTTGGAAACTTCCTTCCTCCGATTTCCATTCTTCCTAGAAACAGAATGAGACACCATTGTGCCACAGCTTTTTCAAATATTTCTTTACAGAAAAGGATCAAATAACCAGCAGTTCTGGGAGGAAAAAAAAAAATCCCTTGCAAAACTTTCAATAAGCAAAAGAAATCTCACAGTTTTACAAATCCAAAGGTTGCAGTGCCAAGAGAACTAGTCAGAACTAAAGTTTTAAGTGTCCTTTGTCTCTCTGGCCCCTACAACCATCTGCTGTAAAGCACAGTTGTGGGTCCTAGTTGATCCTAACTGTGGAGCCAAATGTGATCACTGGGAGATGCAAAGAGAGAGCAGAACAGAGATGTTGCAGATGAAAGGGAAAGAGTTGCTGGCAGGTTAAAATGTGCACTATAAATTCAAGTGCTCACTCGTTCTTTGTTTTTCTTTTCCTTTTCTCATTGTCCCTCACAATCCTATCACCAGGCTGCTGGCAGAGAGAAGCAAAATGCAAATGTTGCTAGAGAAATACAGAGCAGGCTGTAATGCTGAGTTATGTAATAACACATTGTTACAAACCAGACTGTCCTGAAAATAATATTACTGCTTCCCTCATTTCTAGTAAAGACCCTGGCTTCATTTTTCTAGCACATACTATTTTATTGCCAGGGCATTTTATGCAAGACATGCCTGATTTGAAAAAGTAGTTCTGAAAAGTTTCTTAAACTATTACCTTACAAAACATTCTGGGACATTTAATTGAAATGGCATCACCCTGTTTTAAAACATTGTAGTGTTAAATAAACTTGACCTGTAGCACCAAAGCACTCATTTTTCTCCAGCTACGTCATGCCCTTGAAATGCATACGTACGTATATAACACCCTGACTTCTCCAGCTGAAAGACAAATGCAAGCCCCCATTTAAAAATAATGACACTCCCCCCTTCCTCTTGTCACAGAGAAAAATGGAGGAAGAAGCTCTAAGAAAGAAGTGGCTTGATCTTAATTACCAGTGGAAAAAGAGATTAGATGAGACAGGTATTTTAAGCGTACACGGGTCCTGTGAGTCCAGCTCCCACTTAACGCAGTTAGAGCTCTGCCTCAGCCTCCCGGCTGGCAGTCAGCTCTGCCTGTGCGCTGGGGAGAGGGAGAGCAGCAGTGGGGCAGGGGGTCATGCCAGGGACACGGGGGTCAGAGCAGCCCTGTGCGACAGGGCCACAGGCAGCAAGGGGAGAAGGCTGCCAGCAAGACACAGGGAGGGCCAGGAGCGCTCACAATTGCACAGCCAGCGCGTGCATGGCCTCCATCTCCCCCCGTCCCTAACTGGGGCTGCCTGCCAGGAGCCATGTTATAGCCCTCGCAAAGCTTGGTAGGGCAGAGTCCCTCATGCCTTCCCCCTCTCCAGACCCTGCCGGCCGCCTCTCCTTCGCTGCGCTTTTTTTCAGGTCAAAACTGAAGAAGAGGAAGGTGCAGCCCAGAACAATTACTCAAATTGCGTAACTGTGCTGTGAGGACCAATAAAACTATTAGCTGCTGGCATCGAGCCAAGAATCCATTAATGACAGACTGGTATCTCTCCAGGAATGTAAAATGGTTTACTAAATAAACATTAAAAGCAGGAAGCATTCAACTTCTGTCACTAGGTAAAACTCCAGTGTGGTTCTAGCCCACGGAGGGATAGCCAAGAGGTGAGCAAAAAACTTTGTTCACTGATAAAAAAACTGCTTAGTACCAGGAGGAGCTGGTGAGATGTGTTTTACAGTGCCTTACGAAGTGTGATGAATGAGGCTCGACGCTTTCATGGGATCAACACGGGCTATACGGAAGCGAAAGGAAGGCAGTGGCTTGTGCAAGCAGAAAGCTCCATCGTGCAGGAAAATCAGATCACCCAGTTTTGTACCTTTTTCTATTCTACAAGCAGAACTGAGAACAAATAGAAGTAGAAACTTTGCTAAAAACCTGTTATGCTGTTCCTTTCTTTTTTTTCCATCTGGGGATCACTGCAGTGTGCTTGCAATGTTAAACATGAGAATCATGATGACAAGCTAATGTTCCCTTCCCCCTGCATGCAGAATGTACAATATCGGATGGCCCATGCCAAGGTCCTCTCAGTGCTAATGTGTGAGAACTCCACTTGGAGGCAGAAAATACTGTTCTTTAAGCCAGCTGTCCACTCTAGACCCCAGAAAAGGTCTATGCCAAAGGCAGATTGCTGTGGCATCACTGTACTCTTATTTGAGGCTTTCCAGTGAAAGAGATCTGAAAACTGGTTGTACAGACATTTAAGTTCCCACAATTCACAAGGAATTCACATAGCTGAATCTGTTCCTCTAAATACAGGAGGAAAAAAAGCACGGTTAAATGGCTACTTCCTACAGGTTACACCACTGGAAGGATCATGGTGTGCAGCAGGTGGAACACATGATAGATATTAAGGCTAAGGGGAAACTTAAATAAATGGTGGGCAGCTAAAGAGAAAAACACACGGCAAGAAATTTTGAAGACTATCAGTGGCAAGATACTTGCAAGAAAACCTTCTAAACTCATGGAGAGCCAAAGTCACTGCAGGGAATTCAAAATTATGTATGTGCTGCCAGCCACAGCACTGCAGAGAGATAAGCGAACGCAAAGTGTATTGTGACGGGCGGTGTAAATTAATATCGCCCCTCTTGGAAAGAGGATGCCATTTCCCACAGAAACTGAACTCTGTGGTGGCAATACTGGATGCAGTTTCAGTGCTGGGAGATCCAGTTCCAGGAGTCCTACCAGCTGCTTCATACCCTGTGCAGCTTCTCTTGTCCTGCAGCTCGAGAGACAAGCTGTCTGTTTGACTGCAGGTTTCCCAAATGCTTGCAGCTTCTTCCATCCCAGTCTGCCCCAGAGCAGAGACCTCTTTGGTGAGTTCAGAGCCCCAAACTCTTAGAGCCTCAGCCCAGATCTGCAACTAATCCTGCAGCCTTGACAAATCTCCTCATGTCTCTGGTTCCTATCCTCTGTAGAAGAAAAGTCTTCTAAATCATCTTTTAACACCAGATAGGGTCTTGGTCTTCCCATGCAAACCGGAAATGAGAGGCTGCACAGAAACTGGTCTGAGGTTGAAGCAGGTGGATGTGGTCTCACCAGCAGGCTGTGTATGGAAGCCACCTGCACAGGGCATAAGGAGCTACTCTGCTAGGGGAATGCAGGCTGCCATCCTCAAAGGATGCTTGCTGCTGCCAGGGGCAAGGGGGTGAGCTGCTGCTTGAGCAGAGGTTGAGAGGCAGTGGCCTGGGGGGCTATTTGCAAGGGGATGGGAGGGAAGTCTCAGAGATGGAGCAGCACAGAGTCTAGATCAAGTCCTGTGGCTACTGAGATGGAACCATCCGGAGCTACAAGCTGCAGGTCACTGTGATGCACTTTGGGCTAGAGGCAGGGGTTAGTTGCATGCTGACATCCAGCGCTTGAAACTTTAATCCTCCGGTTGCTCTCTGTTGGCTTTTACACAGGATGCTCATCTGCACAGACATGTACCAATTGGCTTGACTACAGCTACATCTATGCAGGAAGAAAATGGTTTAGAGCCAGATCCTCAGCTGCAGTAACTCAAGCAGCTGTGGACTCAGGCCAACAGAGACCGTGCATGAGATCTCCCAGTTTCTCCTCTCAAACTGTTATGTTAAACTAAACATAAGATTCAGTAGCTCCCTATCTTTGCCTTGTTTTTGCACTCTTGACATTTCGTCCAACTTCACATGCCAGGGTAAATACAAGAAAGATGATCACACCAGAATTGCATCCAGATTGTCAATGACTCACTCGGTCAACTACCTCTGCAAGGAAATACGGGGATAGTTCTCACCTTTCACTCTTGTAGAAAAGCAGAAGCATAATCCATGTGATCTTGCATAGATATCATCCATGGAAGGAGATCTTTATAATTCTACACACCAACATGTGGGATCTAAGAGCCAGCCCTGCAGGTACAAGGCGGGGCCGGGCAGCCCAGCCCAGGGGACATCTCTCTTGAAGTTCAGCACTGAAGATGTGCTGCTACCCCACAGGACGCTGCCCACATGAGACTGCCTGATGCTGGGATAGTAAAGCCAAGACCCAGCAGTCCCCTTCTTTCTGAGGCTTCTTCAGGACATTGCTACTCTCTGTGTCACCTCGAGCTACCTGAAGGCTGCTGTCACCTGTTTGGTAATTTCTGAAGAGCTCAATGGGCTCTGTGAGGTGTTGGTAGGAGGTGAATTGCCACTGCTCTTTCCATGAGCACAGTACAGTGGAAGGGGCTGCTACAACTTCTTCCAGTAACACAAAAGGATTCCCTTGCACCACAGGTGTCTTCCACTGCTCAGGGAAGCCAAATAGCAAGGTGCTTTGCATAAGCAGACACAACTGTCAAGTAGCCTTTGCAGCATTGCAGGTCTCGTACCTGGGAATCGGAGAGAAGCTGGGGCCAACCATAGCCACCCTGTGAGGGCACCCCTGCCACTTGCTGTGCCCAGCAGGACACCCCAGTCCATTCCCGTGGGACTGGTTAAACTGACTTTTATGCCCTCTTGAGAATTTCTCAGGTGCACTGTATGAAAAACATCACCTCTCTATAATGCTCACAGCCAGCACCAGACCCCTTGGCTCAGACTCCTTCTGGATCCCTCCTTCAGTGAGGAACGGGTTGCAGATTAAAAACATCCCAGGTTTTTCCCCCAACAGCTTACAAATATTACAGAAGTATGTATCAGCCTGGACTTCCTATCTCCATAGAGATAATTCCTGCATACAGCCTGTCTAACAACCAGATGAGCAATGGCTGTGGCATCTGAAGGTGACCAGTGGCTCAGGGGAGGCTCTTTGGTTTTCACATCTGAGCCAAGCTGTTACATTTGTGTGACCTTTCAAAATCGGGGGAACTTTCTGTGAAATACCCAGGCAGCCAAATATTTAGGTCTGCAGAGTTACTACTGTGGGCCATTATTTACTTATTGTAAACACACAGCTCAGGAGAGACAGAACTGTCCAAAGTTTGGCTTGCTTTTCAACTCTTCACATTAATGTACTTCCTCTGTCATTAAAGAGCAATACCAATTTTCCCAAAGAGCTTGGCCAAAGACCATTTTTGATAGGAATAGATGTCCAGTTCTGTCACCCCAAGGTACTGACCAGGGCTTTCCTACAGCTTCTATGTGCCCTAATTCCAAATAGTCCTCTCCCTATAAAAGCAGCTCTTCTCCTGTCTCAGCACCCCTGAGCACCCTTCCACCACAAAGGTTATGGGACTCAAAGCTCGTGTTTCCTCACCGGGTCAATAACAGCATGTTTTCTCCATGCACTACACTTACTTCCCCACTCAGCACAGCTCACATGATCCCCCCCTGCAGTGGGCCACAGGAAGACATGACACAATTTAAGTCTCAGATGGACCTTCAGATGAGACTTTTCTTCTGGCCTTCACCACAGTCTTGTGTTTCGCCTCCCGGGAACACTCCTCCGAGTGAAAGGTTTCATGCTTGGTGCTAAAAAGTTAAAATTATTTAAGATCTCTTAACTTCATTATCCCCAAGGTATAAATCTGATGCCAGTTGCTGATGGATGATTTTTGGGACACCTGATTTTAAGGAAGTGTGACACACAAAACGTTCTGAGCATCAGAGCTGCTAGAAATCAAGTGTTTTTAAAGTGTATCTCAAGCGAGGAACTCAGAAGTTGACCCCCTAAAACTGCTTTTGTACCCAGCCTCATTTGCTCAGGGTTGTGCATAGCTGCAGGTACTCAGAGTTAACCCTTAAGTGTGTAGTAGCCTTTGGATGGCTTCCAGCAGCCACTGTATTCTCAGGGTCACTTCCCTGCCATACGAGGGTAGATGTGTACACCACACCTTCCATCCAGGATTGCTCTTCCTCATCGGTTGCTTTCCTCATTCTCAAGCAGATGCTGTTTGCAGAGCTCAGACCTGCTTTGCTGCTCTGGTACATGAGCCATCATCCTCACATGGAGCACCTGCCGTCTCAGAGAAGTGACCTCCTTCCAGCCTGAATGGGCAGCAGCCAACCTCTGTAGGGCTAGGGGACCAGGGAGGACCAGGAAAGGGACTTGCAAAGAGCTCTTTGAACTCTCTCCTCTGGAGCAAGAGCCTCTTGCAGTCACCAGACATACTGGAGAGCCATGACCACCTCCAGCAGCTACCCCAGGGCCCCCACAGAGACGCCATGGGCACTGCCCAGGGGTGCATCTGAGCCAAATCCCGAAGCAGAGTGTTCACTGCACTTAAAAGACAAATGCTGTGACTTTTCTGTTCACTGGCATTTATGAGCAGCTGTGTCCCTCGTGTACCTCTGAGCACCATCACTGCTTTTGTGTTTTGGTTTGATCACAAATGTCCAGCACTGGAGCTGTGCCAATGAGCCTCTTCTGCTCACATAAGCCACACGATATCCTCTCTCCTCACAGCCATTCCAAACCATGAGAACTCTGCCATTTGCTTTCTGCCTGCTGGGTTTTTTATATATATATTTTAGGTTTACATTTGATGTTATTAATTTTATTAACATTCTATATTCTAATGGTTTTGTTGCTTGTGGAGCCCAAACTTTGTCATGCTTGTGCACAAAGGCGGCGGGAACATAACCACATTGAATCTGTTGCAAACTGCGACACGTAACGACAGAAAAGGTGGTGCCTTTCCCACACACTCCATGCAGGACAATGCCTTTGTTTTACTGTTTTCAGTCCTTATTGAAGCATGAAAAAACCTTTTAGAAATATTCGGTATTTGCTGCACTGAAATACATCACAGGCTATCTGCAAGAAAGAAATAGTGAGCTGTTCCAGAGGGGGCTGCCACAGGAGCCGCCTGTGCCTGCCCTCAGGTCACATACATATTTCTCAGCTCCCCACAGCCTTCTAAGAGGAATCTCTTTGAATCTGTGAAAACGAGGGATGGGTTGCACCGTGCAAGTTGTGTCAGGTTAGGTCAAGCAGGAGGCATCAGTGCTGTTGGTAAAAGGCAGTGTGGCCAGCCACGGTGCCTGGGTTTATCGCTCAGCCACGCCAGGAAGGTGTGCTCCATGCAGAAAGGCACAGTCCCTGCTCCCAAGGCCACTGTCACTGCCCAGGGAGGTTCACAGTGCACCAGGGACAAGTGCACTCCCCTTGGTTCCTGCAACGCTGGGACTGCCAGGTCCCAGAGCATCCCAGCTGCTCCAGCAGCTCCTGCTGCGGAAGGCGACAGTCACAGGTTTTGAAATAAATAAATAAATAAACCAGAGGGTTGCTAAGTGGATGAGTTTTTAATGAAATGAAAATGCTCATTTCAGATCTTTAGGGCTTTGTCTTTTCTTATTTTGCTTGGCACCTGGTATTGAAAAAAAATGAAAAAGCAGACACAGAAAATCACAGAAAGTGGTATTTTATCTCCACAAAAGCTTAATACCAACAGTGAAAACTTTTTAGTGATATTTTGCCAGCATAAGAACCCCTTTTATTCTTCTTAGAAAATTTATCCTTTCCAGTGGGAGGGAAGAGCTTTGCATCATAAAAATTGTAGCCATTTTTATATAAAAATGAGAAAGCAAACAAAGACACTGGGGAAAACAGGGTTTTTGCACACCAGAGACAGCTTCCACCTTTGCTATCAGCATTTTTCCAGGTTAGTCTTGGGCAGGAGAGTGAACTGAACTAGCAGGATTTCAAGGCTACTGAAGAAAATGCCATTTTTGTAGCTATGAGAGTGACGATAGATTTGGGATCTGAGAGTAGGAAGGAGTGACTAACATGGAAAAAGCCACAACTGAGGGAAAGGCAGGAGGAATGAGCAGATGCCATCATCTCTACGGAGGCTGAGGGACTGTGCCCTGAGAAACCACAACATCCAGACTGGTAAGTGGCTGCACAAGGTCTTGAAAATAAAACTAAGCTCAAAAGAAACAGAGTCTGCAAAAGCAAAAGCAGAGGGAAGAGTGTGAGAGAGGAGTGTTATTAGCCTGAGCTAAGGAGCAAGATGGTTATTTACTAGCAGTGCTTGGCTGGGATGGATCAGAGCGATGTCAGAGCCTGGATGGGTGCAAGGGAGCAGAGCGGGTTATCAGCTGGCAGGGAACAGCAGCATTGAAAAGGATGGATCACTCCAGGGCAGTGGTTTATACTTGCTTCATTATTTAAAAGTAGGCTGAGGCAGGTGATTACTCAAGAGTCTGACCACGAGGTATTTAGCAGTTGAACCACAGAAGAAACTGCACGCACAGCCTACCTCTGCCTGGCAGGAGGCATGAGTTGATGATTAATACAGCTTAAGTCACTTACAGCTCACCTCTCCGTGGGCCCATTTTCCTTGAGGAATAGTTCTGCCACGTACAGCTCAGCTCCCACCCACCAGCTTAGGGAAGCTGTGAGATGACGCCCGCCCCTTGCCAGGCCATACAGGCGCCAGGCAGAACTGCGGCCCCTCTGCCCAAAGATCCCATCACTCCCACGCAGCGGCTCACTGCAGCATCCCGGGGAGGATGAGGGTGGGTGCTGTACCCCAGCAGATCCCCAGAGCCCCGAAGTGCGGGGCTGGTGCCTGGAAGAAGAGCTGCACCCTGAGGCAACATTGGCTTTGTTTCCCCCAGGGGTGGGAAAGAAGAAGGCATGGCCATGCCAGACAAAGACACGCCCTGCAAAGCAGCCCAGCCTGTTTGCATGCATTGGCTTCTCAACATGTACTTGGAGGTGCAGAGCTCAGCTATAGCTTTTTTTTTTTCTTTTTTTTCCAATTCTACTTTGCCTGTTGTGACAACAGGAGGCTTAATTTTGAGCAGCGCTACAAAAATAGTGAGATAGATATAAGTATTAGCTGATACTCAATACCAGGAATGACCTGTCTTTTATGTCTTCTCACTGCTCTGGTAGAAGCCTACCAGAATGCAGGACACATGTTTTCCAACTCAATAGCAGGTAACCAGCTGGAGAAATGTGTTTTCCTGAATTATGGCCATATGCTATATATCCCACTTCAACATATCATATCATGTTCCATCTGCACAGAATTTGACACTGCATAAAACAATCTGCTTTGAATTTGAATGCGTATACTTCCTTGCACAAAACAAAACCCTCTTGCTAGGCTATGAGTCTAAATGCCCTGGAGTTTCTGGTGAAGCTTGTGTCACAAGCAGCAAAGACCAGAACCAAAGCTGTAGGGAGGAACAGGCATTACCACTGGAATGGTAATGCTGTGACATCTGAAACAAATTACACTGAGCAGCTTGACCTGGTGGTGGACAAAAGTGGACAGAGCAGAACCCAGAGCAAGAAATATTAGCAGACACTCCAGGACTACCAAGCTGTACAAAGCATGATATGCAGGAGTAATAATTTGGGCTTTCTCTAAGCTGCACAGAAGCCCTTTTACATCTGTAACAGTGCAGTATTTAAAAGGCAGCTCTAGAGTAGATGTCTCGTCAGCTTCTAATACTACAGCACTCAGAACTATAGAACAATTCTGAAAAATTTCAGACAGTTTCTCCTTGCACAGACTAAGTGCTCTGATGAGTCAATCAGGCAACATAGTGGGGTTTGTTGTTTTTCAAGAAAACACAAACACTTTCAAATTGTTTGTCCCATTTCTAATGGTCTCAGGGTGATCTCACCTGCCTCGCCCCTTCAGGCATTCATCCTCTGCTAAGGAGGCCCATTGCAACTCAGGGAGAAATGGGAAGTCAGAAATACTCATGAAGTCCTTTAATGATGAGCACTTCTTTATTTGCTCTTTCTCTTTCAAAACCTTTCAGCCAGACTTGCTGTGACTGCTTTACATTTGATGGCTCTGCTGCCTGTTTCATCAGTGATGAATTTGTTTGCATTGCCTCCCAGCAGATCAGCCTTTGGCAGAGGTACATCCCAGGTTAAACAGCTTTTTTAGACCCTAGTCTAAAATAACAAAAAGAAACAGCATCTGAATGATAAAAGGTGGGTCAGCACAACTTCATCACCATTAATGAAAAGCATCTGCTCATAGGGTATTGACAAGAAGGGATAGGAGTATATTTTAAAGAATCCCAGTTCTGGATGACAGCAATCATTTATTTCACTTTAAAATATCAGAACAAAGCAACTAACATTTGGAAGCCTGTGTCATAGTGGATGCTGATTTTCTTCACTAGTGAAAGACGTACGTGGAGGGTTGATTAGCAGGGACGCTGTGTTCAGTCCACCGCTGTGGTGAGGGCCTGCAGACACCTCCAAGAACCACTTCCCCTCAGGTCTGTGGGGTTTTTCGTTCAAGATGGACCAGAGTTTTCTGTTGCTTTTATCTGGCGAATCACAATAAGGTCCAAAAGTCCTCTCCAAAGAGGAGACCAGTATGAATAGTAAATGACAAACAGAACAGCAATGCCAGATTAAAACTCTGGTGGACTCAAAAAACAGTCTTTGAAAAGTATTTGGGGGTCAGCTGCAGGATACAGCACTGCTAGGTGTGGAGTATCTTCTGGAAAGTGGAGGGTTTAGGCAGACTGAGGTTCGGGACTGGTTTTGCCCAGCATCAGCATCAACAGCAGGTAGTGCCTGGGGAATTCACAGAAGCCCCATCAAAACAGCACATTGCTGTCATGCCAGCCATGAGCCACTGTCTAATTTATGACAGCAACAAGAGACTCTCATCCAGTGCAGGACTCCACCAGAGTGGGAGTGAACAAAGGATCTCTCTCATTCTGAAGCATTCAGCTGGCTGCATTAAACCAAATGCCTTATATAAAGTTACAGGAGACATTCATTCCACTCTGCTCAGTACTGATGACATCCCAGCAAGAGTACTGTCCAGTTGAGATGTCACAATAGGCATCGCAGTAAATCTCCTTTTTCACATTTTAAGAGCAAATTTCAGGCCTGTATTTCTCAAGGGAGTTAATTGCAGGTGAGTGCATAATAGTTTTTAGGAGTACCATGGCAGCCACTTCTCCTAGGTCTCAGATTATTACGTGAAGACCAAAGGCACTGTGGCACTGCAGAGTACTCCGTGCACTTAGCCCCTGGGACCCCCACTCCTTCCTCTTCTGATGGTGAGGGACCAAGCAAAGCCCATCCTGATAGAGATATTTGAAAATATTTCTCAGAGCATAGAGACAAAGAAGGCAAATAACACCTGGTTTGTGGACCACAAGCTTCCCAGTCTTACCTCTGTTACTCTGTTGTGCCCAGATACATTAAGGCCCTTATTAGTCAGTCTCTGGTTAGCAGACCACCAGTGGTCCAGAAGACATCAGAAGATGATCTGCAGGAGCATGATCCCTGAAACTGGACACAGAACTTTACCTGAGCCCTCATCAGATCAAAGCACTGTGGAGTACTTGTGACATTTAATATCTCGGTTATATTCTAGACTATCCTGAGCAATGGCATCGTTTATTACCTCATATTCAGAATTCATTCCACTACAAAGCCCAGGCTCTTTCTTGCAGGATCGCTATTTAGCCATACTTGCATCTTACGCTTGTGGTTATATTCCTTAAGTGCAAAATTTTGCACTTGTTGCTATTACCTTCCATTGTACTTATGTCAAACTGCCCCTTTAATGTAGCAAGATCATTTGGAAACCTAGTTTCTTACGTGCTTAAGTTACATATCACTCTTATTGAAGAATATTAGACTAGTTGGGTATGATTTGTTCTGGATAAATAGATACTGGATGTTTTTAATCACATTTTAATTCTGCAGTTGCTGTTATATGAAGTACTTGAATTTTTGCAGCTTTTCTCAGGGGATTTGAGACATGTGAGATAGGCTAGTTAATCTGTAATTCCTGGTGCCTCTTTATTCTTCTGAGTGTTCTTAAATACACTTGTTAATATTTCAGAAATTACTGTGGTTAGTTCTTTAATTATACCAGAACAAACATCCCCAGGACTTGCTGCTACATCTACTTTATTCCAATGTTCCTTTGCTGCTTTTCCGTGGCCCGCATTTCAATTCCCTTGCTAGCTCTGTATCTGTCTGACCTCTCATATTAGGCATCCCCTACTTGCAAATACGGTGTTTCACACTTCAGCCTGCTCTGTCATTTGTCTGTTGTTCACCATGCCTGTGAAGTGATAATATTTTCCCTTCTTTTTGTTTTGTTTTTTTTTTCCCTCATCCATTTTGCATTCTTTATACTTCAGCCCTTCTCTTTTAGTTTTCCTAGTACAGTATCTTTGCTCACTTTTTGTTTGACGGGGTTTTGTTGTCAGGTAACCAAGTGGCTCCTGATTCATACCCTCTGACTTCTTCCAGTGCTGTCGTCCTTGCCAGTAGGATAGCTTCCTACAGGACCTTTAAATAAGGACTTCTTCCAAACTGCCTCTTTCCTTAAGCTGCTTTCTCCTTTCAACTCCTCCCTACAGAACCTTCCCTAGCAACTCCTCAACATGAGGAAATCCACCTTAAAGGAGTCAACTGGTCTCGCTCTCCTCCTCTCGAGCCTCCTTTTCCACAGATGCATGAGTTCCAATTGCCTTCTCCAAGTTTCTCTTTATTAGTAATGCTGATGATAGCTTATCTGCCATGTCTCCTGTAACTGCCTCCACTCTTCAAAACAAAAAGTTTGTCCTAACATATTCCAATAACTCGAGGAGCTGTTTGTGCTGTTCTGTTGTTTTGTTTTGGGTTTTTTTTTTTCTCACAGCAGATACCTGGTTAGATAAAGTCCTTGATTACCACTACCTCATATCCTCAGGACACTCCCGGTAGTAACTCAGAAACCGTGACACGGACCTCCTCCTCTTCATTAAGTAATCTTTAGTAGAGCTTTGCAGTTCCTCTCTATTTTATCTCAAACAGCTCTGTCTCTCCCCTCTCTCTGGCCTTCTACACATTCCTAATATACCAGATAATACTCTTCCCTTTTTTCCTGCCTGTCCTTCCTGCACAAATTATACTCTCTCTGCTAATACTGAAGTGCTGCAATTTATTCCACTGAGCCTGTGTGATGCTGATTAAACTGTAGCCTTTGTTGTGTCCCAAGACTTCTAGTTCTTCCTGTTTATTCTCCATACTCTTAGCATTAGTGTAAAGACATCTCAGATGTTTGGCAGTTTGCCCTTACGTTATCCCTTTTGTTCTTCTATGGCCCTCCTGCTATTTCCCACTTCCAATGTAGAAATGAGTTGTCAACCCGACCTCCAGTTTTCTTATTCACCTGAGGTCTTTCCTGCACACCCAGTTGAAAACTAGTGTCCTAGAAATCTTCTCATTCATCCTTCTCTAGAAATAAAACTCTCATGATCTGAAAACCAATGGGTTTTTTTCAATGATTAAACAATGCTCCATAGGATGAAGATTCTCCCAAAGATCTCCCGAAAGAAGTGGTGCAGAAAGTTGTTAGTAGCCAAGTGGTCTTATGGGAAAAAAGTCCCGAGTCCGATTTCAGACTTCTTGGCTCCGGAGAGAGGGTTGACAGTGGTTTATAGTTTAAACAAATGCTAGCTCTGTCAAAATGCTAGCACATGGGCAAGTAGAGCGTGCCATACTCTGCGGCAGGCTGACGTGCAGAATTAGCTCTGGTTAAAACCTTGGGAAAACCCATTCTAATTCCCAGCAGGACAATATGCTAAATAGGAAAGTATATTAACTAAGTGGTACTTTTCAAGGCTGCAGTCATCAAGGAATAGGCAGATGATGGAGGTAGCAGGGATAATATGTTGCCTCTCCCCCCTCACAATTACGAACAGCTGGAACATCCTGAGTTTACAACAGGTCCGATACTGCAAAGAAACAAGAACAAATATTTGGAAATCTAATCGTATAATATAGTTGAATGCTGACAAGAGGACCTTGCTCTAGGGGAGTATAGTCCTTTATAGCACATGGCTGATGTGTGAGAGAAAAAATTACATGCTATTGAAATCTGATGTCCTGCTGCCGAGCCTCTCAATGATTGTCAAGGGTGAAGTTCAGTGACTTGACTTCCTCAAAGCTTCAGATGTGCTCCTGAAGCAAAAAGAAAGGAAGATGTTTCATATGACGTGATCAACTCTGTCCCTCAGCTAACATTTGAGTTTAAACATTGAGGTGTTAAAAATAAACATGCTTAGTTTATACATTCCATTAAACGGACCAACCCCTCATCTACATGGAGATCATGAAGAGGATCTACCCTTCAAGGGAGGTTTCCAGCATTTTCCCAAAAAACATTTTCAAAAAATACACTCCTCCCATAAATCAATGTAAGGAGGACTCTGCCTTACTTACAAAGCAAGGGCTTAAGCTCTGCGTTATTTTTTTCATTCACGTACTCAGGATTTAATTGTTCCAATGCATATCTCTACTTCAGAGATGAGCCTGTAGTTTTCTTGTGTTTGAGCAGCACAGCCAGTGTGATGGATGAATTGTGTAACGTCTGCTGATAGGTATCAAACCATCAGCCAGACCAGCTTCAGCTGTCTTCTGTCCACTGATGTCTATTTCCACTACTTCATAGATTCTGCTCCCTCTTCTGGCCACCGACATAATAATAGAAATCATTTCCCATTTTTAAATATGATTTTGAGTATGAGGAGTCGAGAAATGGAAAAGAAAATTCATATTACTTTGGCAGGACAAAGAGATCTGAGCTGCGCATCTGCTGAATTTCTATATTTGGATTTCTCTGTAACAAAGGCTTGCAGTACTCGTGGTAAAAGCTGAACAAAGTAATTGCTGGCATTTTTTGTTCAGTTTACTGGTTAGCTCTTGAGGGGAAGAGTGGGAGAGAGGAAGGGAGATAGAAGACTACTGATAGTTTTGCTGTATCTTTTTACTCTTCCCTCTTGGCACTGTACTGCTCCTTCTCAGTTTTGTGCAAAAGAATATTGCAGACCTAAAAAGGGAAATGAGCAGAGATTGCATCTTTAGGAATAGCAGACTTGCCAGCGTGGGCTCAGACACTATTATATTAGCTATAGCATCCAGAGCTCAAGCTCAGGAAGGCCAGTGTTGCCTCTCTTTCACCAGGTAAAATCCAAAAGTTTTGTCTCCAAAGCAGATTCTGAGGATTCTGACTATTTTTGCCTTCCTTCAGGTCCTCTCACTTCTCTTGGAGCTTAACAAGCACAGAGCAGACATTTGGAACAAAAGGATGTCAAACCTTTTCTGGTCACCAAAAATTCATCTAATATAAAGGAGCTACAAACATCTCTATGCTGTATATCCAAGACAGCAAAATCTTCTCCGTGTCCTCTTTCAGGAGATTTCCTAGGCCTCCCACAGTTGAACTTTGTCCGATGAAGCTCCACAAAGCCAGAAGGACAGCTGAGTGACAGTACAGCTTGCTAAAGGGCTTGCAATAGAAGCTATACTCATTTTTACAAGGAAAGGAAATTACATTGAAAATCTCAGTGTATGGTTTTAGCCAAAGCTCTGCCTGTACACATGATAATTCATTTGCTCATGAGACAGCAAAATAAAGAGATGATTCCTTAATTCAGCCTTTGATACCTGTGAATTCTGTAAAACTTCAGACCTTTACATTGTATTAATTCCCAGTTGATGGTGTCTTATCTCTCAATAACCTTTCCTCAGAGAACATACTGCAGCCTCATGGGCATCACTCACCTATTGCTTTCCTTCATGAAGAGAGAGGGAGCTTGATCCACAGCAGAAGATTGAACCAGTGCTGCTGGAGCAGTAATCGAAACGCACACCAGTCAAAGCTGCAGAGTGAACCCAGCTTTAAAACTAAAGCTCTTTTTAAAGCTGCAATTTCTGCATCTACTATTAGTCACGAACTTAAAGTACTATTGAGTACCAAAAAGAAATATTCCTCTGGCAGTTGTACCAACTCTACGGCTGGGCTCTTCTAAAGGTCTCTCAGCTGCTGCTGTGCAAACACTCAGGCCCGATTCTGCAATCCTTTGTTCAAGCACCAGTCCACGGGTGTGAAAGTTGGCCAGAGAAAAATGTGTGTGATCAGATCTTGTGATATGGTAAAAAAATTCCACTTTCCATGAAAAGAACCTTGTTTTCAAACACATTCCACAAGGTGAGCAGCTCTTTCAGCCCTTCTGCATGTAAGATGAGGCACCTTTTTATTTCTGAGAGTGGGGCTCACAGCCCCCATGCTGCCTGCAGCAGCTTCGACAAACACATCGCTGCGAGAGAGGAGGGGAATCCTTCTCTTGCTGAAACAGCTACTCATTGAATAGTTCTTCATTATCTAAGAGATATCCAGGAAATATTTAATAAATATAATACCCATCGCATCAAAATAAATAGCATTTATAAAACATTCATTGTCTTTTGCTCGTCATCATCATACAGTGTATATAAATGTGCCCAGTACAGATGAGATTTACAAAGGTTTGCCTGAATTTTTCCCCTTAACGCGTTCTCCCTCTTACAGTAATCATCGCATAAAATGCATAAAAACATAATGTAGCTCTATGCCACCAACATATACCAAAGACGAAACCAAAGATCTGCTGAGAGTACAAAAAGTCTTCAGATAGGAGGAATGGCTTTAGGCACGTCTTAAAGTGGCACTTGCTCCAACTCAGCTCTGCAGCATTTTAGAACTGGAGCCAATGTTTACTTGAGAACTCAGAATTACTAAACCAAATAATAGAACATATAAAAGCAAGCTGACGCTTTGGAAAAAAAAACATGTTTAATAATACAGTAATAGTTGTAGTATCGTCCAGTAAAGGTGTACTGTAAAAATGTTCTGAATATTAATTTACCTCAGATAACTTTAGAGTTGTAAATACTTGCATTATAGTGAGGTAGACAGTAAAAAAAAAAAAAAAAAAAGGTTCTTTTCTCCATTATTAGCACAGAATTTAAATTTTGTAATAATATCTTAAGGAAATGATAATGTTAAGTAAGGATGAAATATTTGATTAATGTTTAACTCTGTACAACTCAAATATAAACTTTTAAAAATATTAGAAATTATAACATTTCGAGTGCATATAATGTTTTGTACATAAAAAAAAAAGAAATGCATGTTGTTCATCTCCATTTTGCACTTTTCAGTCTGTTTAAATAAACAATTATTTACAACTTTTATATGAACAACAGTGCATCCAAAGCAAAATGTGCATTTTAAATTATTGCTCCTGGTTGAGTCTTTTTATTAGCATTTTATATTATTCTCTCTCTTTTTTTTATTATTTTTATTTTTTTCCACCAGTTTGTAGCTCTGCAAAACCAGATATGCCAACAATTCTAGAAATGAGTGGGGAAAAGCCTGAAACTACGAACATAATAGTTAACATTAAGAAAGGGCTAGGCATGCTTCGAAGTGCACTTTCCTCGGGTGAAGCCACAGCTGAGACCGAAGGTGGGAAAGAAACTGAAATCTTATATAAAATGCCTCATCCAGCACATCATTGCGCTTAATACTGCTGCAGGTTGCGAGGGCTGCCAAGCTAGAGCTACCTACAGACCTGGCAATGGCATCCTTTCACTGACGGTGAAATCCCAAGGAGTTTCCTTTCCAATCCACCCAGGTTCTGCTTTCTGTAACACTTCGCTCTTCACAGTTTTTCATTGCTGTCTTAAAATAAAACCTAACTGGTAATTACAATCTTGAGCAATTTTTTTTTTTTTCCTTTTCTCTTTCTTTTTTTTTTTCCTTTTTGGGGGGGGGGGGGGGGGTGGCGTAGGCTTTTTTTGGTTGGTAAT
>JANIJG010003040.1:44807-68549 GCA_024611175.1 Megaceryle torquata | reverse complement strand
ATGTGGTGCTTAGTGCCACGGTCTAGCTGATGTCTTGGTGCTGGGTCATAGGCTGGACTTGATGATCTTGGAGGTCTATTCCAGCCTCGGTAATTCTGTGATTCTGTGATTATTCCCTTTGGAATTCCTAAACCAAAAATACTGAGTTCAAAAATAATTGAAGATGCCTGGTTCTTGCTGTGTTTGCCAGTGAAGCAATACAAAATCCAGCAACAGGAAGATGCTATTAAATACCTAAATCTTAACTTACCCTAAAAATAAGAGCAATTCCTAGTTTTCATACAGCATATTTCTGTTAGTGCTTAATTCTGCTCCTTCCCAGATGCTTCTGTAGCTTTTTTCAAGTGCTTCTTCAAGTAATTGGAAACAATTTGTTTTCATTTAATTGTTTTTGCCAAATTTCAACACTAACTTTTTGACTCCTGGCTTTGTCCAAAATGAAGTTGTATTGTATTGGGTCAGAACCGCTTCCATATCAACAAACAGAACAAGCATAATTTGTATTCTCACATCAAGGCTGCTAAATATCTTCTTTATTAGCTATTTCAGTTTCTAACATATGAAGTTTCCTATTTTCAGGAAGCTTGATTAGTGTGAAGAATTTAAATAGATGTTAACAAGCTGCTCTTTACCTAGAAAGTTTCCTAAAACATTGAAAACAAGCCATGGAATCATAGAATGGAATCATAGAATAGAATCATAGAATGCCCTGGGTTGGAAGGGACCTCCAAAGGTCTTCTAGTCCAGCCCCCCTGCAGTAAGCAGGGACATCCTCAACCAGGTCAGATCAAATGTCAGAGTACAAAAACTTCAATGAATTTCTTCATAACATCTGTATTCTCCATTCCCTTCAGGGTCAAACCAGCAATTTCTCACCCAGAGCACTTTACTTAGCCGAAACTGGGACATTCATAAATGCAGCCCTATAAAGGAAACTCATGCTTGTCAAACAATATTTTTTATTTCATTTCCATTGCAGATGGAATTGATCAATGCCAGCAGGGAGAACCTGGTGCACCAGGTACTCCTGGACTTCCAGGAAGAGACGGATTTCCAGGGGAGATGGGAGAGAAAGGTAATACTATTTTAAAGTGATTGCTTTCTAATGCTTTGTACCCTGGAGCCTGAGTATGTAAAGAGGCTGAGCAAGTTAGGCTGGATCTGGAGAAAGTGTACTTAAAGTTAGTTAAACAAATCATTTATGGACATGGAAGATGTTTCTTGAGTCTCTGGTAAGTAAAACAAGGTATTGTTTATTGAGTAGTGTGACACTATGCATTGCTGGAAAATGATAAAGGATGATGCAGGGTGGAAATATGAGCTGGGAAGAAAGAAAGGGCTGAGTTTAGCCCCATTTCATGTAAATTGTGCTGTTCATGGCAATTTAAGATGTGAATTCTGAGATGAAGGATTAGAGAGGGGAAGATGAGTTGGGAATGAAAATGGTTTATGAATCATTGCCATGAGTATAATTGAAGCTAAAATTGTAACACCTATAAATAGGACTGTCAACCATGCATTTTAGCAGCATCAACTAAGTGGACATATAAAAAAATGAGCTGCACTCATTTACACAATGGCTGTTCCTTCCTAATCTCATTCTGCTCACTGCTTTTCTAAAACTGCAGTATTGCAGAGACTATAGGACTTCTTCTTTTTCTGCTTTAATCTTTTTATTTCTTCTATACCCAGTGTATCTTTATTCCCTTCTTTTCGATCCTCTTCAGCCTGGTTCCTTTTAACTGTTCTGTTACATATTATCCCTAGGATAAGATTGAAGTTGATTTTCATGCCATTCTTTTAAAAATTTTAAAGAATTTTGGTAATCAGTTTGCTGATAAATTCTCTATGAAGCATGTAGTGAGGAGTATCACATTTATTTTTATTCTTTCAATGTGAAGTATATTAAATTGACATTTGCCCCTGAATCCACCTGCTTGCAGTTGTCTTAAATCTTTCCATTGCTATTCATTAGTTTTGCTGGGTTTGGCTTTTTTTCAGGTGACAAAGGTGAAGCCTGTGCCTTATGTGATAAAGTAGGACCTCCTGGACTTCCAGGACCACAAGGGCCACCAGGCCCAGCAGGTAAAAACTCATTAAGTGCTTAAGAATTAGCTAGGTAAGCTAGAATAAAAAAATGTAGCATATATGGTAAAATTAATTACTTTTTGTCCCGCTAATCAATTTGTTTGTAAAACTAATGAAAGGAGGATGAAACATTCCTATTTTTGAACTGATTCCAAATTTCCAATGCAATCAACAAGAATTACCAAGGAAGCAGAAACTGGCCACAGTGCAGGGTCTTTGCAAACTGTTGTCACAGAAAATTGTGAAAGTGAAAAATAATGTGTGAAGCATTTGCCCTATGTGCCCAGGCTTGGCAGTGGCCCATACATATGTTCCCAGTCCTAGCATTAAATTATGTGGCCAAAAAAAACCCAATTACTTTTCTGCTACTATATGAGAGAAATGCCACATGCAAACAGTGATACTATATGTAATGTTTATCCCAGTGGCTGTGAAGAAAAATGAGTGCAGTTTAGGTAGTTTCAAGACTGCAGTGGTTACATGATAGATCTAAACAGTAAAGTGAATTCCTCCTAAGTCAAATGAATCATCATCAGCTTCTGGGTTTGTGAATGCAGACACGTATAGCACACGAATCCAGACACCTTCACTGACTTTAGCAGCATTCTGTTGATATAAGTAGGTATGGACCGAGACATTTTGAGAAGAGTCACAAAGAATTCTCATACAATGAGCTATTTGTAATAGCATGTTATAAACAGAACTCTATTTTTGTCTCTCTGATAAGGTTTTCCAGGACAATCAGGTTTCAAGGGTGACAGAGGCTTACCTGGACTTGATGGCCTTCCAGGGGTACCTGTAAGTAACAACTTTCCAAATGCTATGTGTCCTATGAAACATGTGATCAAAAAACATGTGATCATCAGTGCGGTTGTGTAATAGTTCTGTTTAAAAAGCAGACCTGTTATATGATAAAATCAAGGAACCATGCCTAGCAAAATAAACGAGGAAACAGTGTGGTTGAGAGTAAAATGAGGTGTCAGAAATGGGTTATACTTCTGTTTGCCCGTCATATGAACTCAGCAGGACACATGACCTTCTGTCTGAGCAAGCTAAGCACTGGAGTTGGGTAAAAAAGATTTTGCAGGAAACAAATGCAGGTCTTCCCTGACCTTGTGAAACATTCCAATAACTCTTTGCTGTTGTGTACATATATATTGAGAGACAGTGCCATCTAGTGTAGTGTAACCAATCTAAGATTAGCAAGCAACATGCTTTGGCAGTTTGTCTGAATTTTGGGAAGTGTGTGCAGTATATTCCATAAAACATAATTAGTTAACAGGAAAGCTGAGTAGTTTTGAATAAATAAGGGAAGGCTTTGAAAGTGGATGGTAACCTTATAATAAGATCACTTGTAAATTATGTTCATGCAGTGCAACACTACTTTTAATGGAGTAATGGACTCTCTTAGTGGAGAGAGAGAGGCACCTTCAGAAGTTAAACCAACCCACTTGTATGAATTCCTTACTGAAGGAATCTGTTTCACTCCTTTGAGTATCAGTGAAGCCTAGATGCCTGAATTCAGCTGACAGAAGTTAGCTAGGATGAAGTCCATTCTCTTGTTTCCACCATGATTAATAAGATGGTATTACTCATCAACTGAATTTACTGTAATAGCAATGGGATCCATGAAAGAAATAGTGGAGAAAAATAAAAGACATATTAATGTATTTAAGCTTTTTTTGATGTCTGGCATGTGTTCTCAGCATATGTTTTGCCACACCTTTATGTTTTCGTTTTATTGCCTATTAAGTTCTGTTCATGTCTTTCATCAGACAAGGACTGGCTGCAGTTCTGAGTGCTTTTAAGCTTTTTTGCTCCACAAAGTTCAGCCAGGTGGTGATCCAGCATATAGTTTAGCTTGGAAAAACTACATAGAGACGAGCCTTACAAGCTTTCATTGTTTAGAGCCATGCCAGAGCATCAAAGTCAGACACAGGACCCACCAAAGATAATGGAAAGATTACCTTTGACTGTGTTCTGGTTCTGGTTCAAGTGGAGGGCACACATCAGCCATAAGCAGTGGACATTGCCCATGAAGTTTGTGCTTCATTACCCTCTGATTTACTTAAAATTAGAGAGGCTGTTCCTGTGGGAGATGTTCATATAAGTCCTAGAAAATATGCAGGGAATAATTGGAATTCTGGAAATTCTATAGGTATATTATTAGGTAGAAAATTTCTTCCCAGGAGAGCATACAAAACTGTTCTCTGAGTATGTGTGTGGTATTCTGATAGTACCAACTGACTGTGATGGTTAATTTTACACAATCAAGGAACATTAGTAATGAAGGGAAACATGTATTTGTGTCAGCTAAATGTCATAAATAAACTACCCAGGGCAAAGCTCTTAGCCTTCAGTTAAACTTAGCTCTTGTGCAAATAAGGGTTTTTTGCATAAGACAAATAATTTAATTTTGTAGATGATCTGTATATTTGAGTAATATTATAATTGATTTAAGAGGTTTTGAAAGAAAGAAAATCGGGGTGGGGTTTGTATAAGCAATTTAAACCTGTAAGTGCAGATGAGTTTGCCTTTGCATACTGGCAGTGTGTTATTTTCCTGTATTAGTACTGCTGGTATTGTAAGCTATCATGGAAATGTAGGCATACTTTTGTTGCATTTGTGTCAAGGAAATAGGTTCCATAGTGTTACAGAATTCAGCATTTAAAGGTAGGGGCAGACACTTCATGTCTGAAAATGCCTTTTAAAAAAAATTTTCCTTGATGCTGGTACTGTATAAATATGCATAACTGAAATCCAGTGAGTAGTCTCTTGAGACTCAGAGTAGGATTTAGTGTCATGGCCTGCAGTTTTTGTAAAAGTGGTGTAAGTTTATACGTACCACCTAAAATGATGTGCTGCAATGTGATAAATTACAAAATGGTCAAGACAAGAAGATTTGCCTTAATTCCTTAGGCACACTGCTGTGTCCTGCAAAATATTCTCATCTGACCTCCTCAATTGAAAACTTAATGGTCTACTCATTAATTTCTGAAGATTGGCTTTCTTTTGTATCAGTTGAAGGGTCAGTAGGGCACCTGATGACATCTGAATCTGTGAAATTTCAGGGGCCCCCCGGCACTCCAGGACTTATGGGCAGCCCTGGAGCAAAAGGAGAACCAGGAGATTTTTCTTACGATTCTATCCTGAAAGGTGAAAAGGGAGATCCTGGTTTCCCAGGACAACCAGGTATTCCTGGAAGAGAAGGAAGACCAGGAAAAGATGGATTGCCAGGTGCCCCGGGTCCAAAAGGAGTAGCGGTATGGTGTTTCTTTATGTTTACATATTGTCCTACTGTGTGGTTTTTTATGTTTACATACTGCCCTATACTTTCTGTCTTTCAGATTAGAATTCACTTATCTTTATGCCCTATACATGCTTTATGTTTATTGGCCTCATTCATTGTTCTACATCTTGTCCTTACCTTGAGTAGTTCATTCTTCCTCAGAGCTTCCTTTCTCCAGTTTCCACTTCCCTGGAACTAGTGAGGAAGACAGTCCTTCAACTACGGACTATTTCAGAGTTAGATTTTGACCTTTTAACATGTCATACAAATAAGTGATCTGACTTGGGTGTATTCAGCACAGCTTACTACTTTCAGGACTATAGGATAAGGTTACTTCCCCCCAAAGTTGTGGTCACAGACGATAGTTGTATTCCTTTCTCCCTTTCTCCCAGCTTCATAGTGAGAACTCGTGTGGATAATATAGCTGGTATCTGGACATGCTTAAAGGAGTTATCCAAGTAGAGATTGTTAAGAAAAGATTCAGCTCTGTTCTAGCACACTTCTCTTCTTCTGGTAACTAATGCTTCCAGGTCTTGCCCTGATACAGTTTAGCTGATACGGATGTGGAGCTGAATGCGAAGCTCACATCTGCTCCCAGATCCACCACTGGGAACATAGCCTACATGGTCCAGTTAGCTGCATTGCACACTAGGTATGATATCCATGTACTACTCCATGTGGAACGCAGTTCTAATTCCACTGAACTTAGTGATAAAATTTCCATATTCTTCATCACTACAGATGCCTGTGCTAAATCCAAGTCACAAAATATTCAGGGAGAGTGGATGACATGTCCTGTCTTGCCAATTAGGGTACAACTGGCTTGAAAGGAGAACGTGGTCCACCTGGCCAGCCTGGATTCCCTGGAGTACGTGGTGAACGAGGCTTTCCTGGCCCTCCTGGGATAGGTGCTGCAGGGTTACCTGGTGAAAAAGGAGACAGAGGCTTTGCAGGAACCCCGGGTTTACCAGGCCTTCCAGGTAATGCCATAGAATGCTTTTAAAAAAAATAAAGAAGTGCCTTTTAAGTGGTACAACTTGGAGGATCATTGGAATTTAAGGTTGAAATAAAAAGGCTTTCTGATTTAAATCCATGTTTGCTTTTAGCAATATAATTGCACATCTCTAAGGGCGGTTCTCTTGAAGAGTTTGTTAGGCCAGACAGGATGGTTTAGATTTATCCTAGTTTTTTATGAATCTTCTACAAAAAAAAAAAAACTTTATAACAAGTCGGTTGTAACAGTATGGATGGACTAATAATTGCTGGCTACATGAAACTCCCTTGTTTAATTTCACCAGTCCCTATACTTAATGCATCTTTACATTCACAGGAGCAAAGGGTGAAGCAGGGCGAACTGTACCACTTCCCGGACCTCCTGGGGCAGATGGCCTTCCTGGGCCACCTGGTTTTCCTGGACCCCAAGGTACAGTAGCCTAGTAATCTTTGTCTGATGATCACAATAGCTCTGTTCCCCAGAAGCTAGATTAACATTTGTCTTGTTTTCACTTGCAAGGTGACAAAGGGAATCCTGGGCTTCCAGGTAGACCCGGCCTGCCAGGAGAAAAAGGTGCTGTTGGGCAGCCAGGTATAGGGTTCCCTGGACCTCCAGGACCCAAAGGTAAGGTAAAGCTGTCCATCTAGCAGAGCTGGTGTAACTAGAGCATGGATGGAGGCCTGCACTTTAATCCAGCCATGGCTGCATGAGATCTGGGAGGTGCAGCTAAAGAATCTCTCTGCAGAAGTCCCCAAGCACTGCAATAAGCATACTTTCAATGTACGCGCAGTGATGTGGTGACAGTGTCAAAGCTACTGCTAGAAGAGAAAGTGATGTAGTACAACATCTCACATTCTTACACTGCAGCAGCTGAGGTTGCTCAGAGGTGAGATGTCCTTTCTGAGAGAGGAAGCACTCTGCCTGTGTTTGGTCAAAAAAACCATGCTGACATAACTATAACATTCTGGGGCCAGAGCTAGCAGCTCTGCTGTGTCTCAGGTGACTGAGAGTGTTCTGGTTAGAATAACAGCATACTCAGCATCGTCATTGTCAGGGTATGCACATAGCTCAGAGGGATTCTCAGAGTTAGTATTCTAGTTTGGGATTTTTGGGAGATGTATTTCATAGTGCTACACTTATTTAGAACTAGATGATTGAACTTTCAGCAGTCACCTCAGTCCTCAAAATTCTTGTGTGTCTTCATAATTATTTCATTGATTATGGTTCCACACACCAGTGAACTGGGAGGGTCAGAAAGACTTAGTAAGTAGAAAGGACAAATCCCTGTGACCATCTCTAGTTCCTCTGAGACTGGTGTGGGACAAATGTGAACAAAGAGGACCACTGCATCTGGAAAAGATCTGTATGCTTTTTGATGCCAGTAAGAAAGGAATAACATGTTAAAGACATTTCTTTCAATGACCCTTCCTTGAATTCAACTCTGCCCTATAACTTTCCTGGGGATTAGCCTAAAAGCTGGATTTCCCACTCCATGAGACATCTGCCTGAGAGAGGAGCTTCACCTCAATTTGTTGACCATGTGCTGGTGTTGAGTGAGCTCTTTAAGTGATTTGCAGAATGTTGTAGGTCTTCTTTCCTGCATTCCCAAGTCATACTGCACGGGCCAGCTGTGGTATAGAAACCTTCTGTGTGCAGCCCACAGGAGGACGTGTAGGACATGTCAAAACATACACTGAACAAAAGATGTTGTTTCACAGGTGAATTTTGTTGTGCATCCCTCAGTCTGATGCCACACACATTAAGTTTCCTTTTCCGACAAAGACTTTGGGAACACAGTTTTTCAGAAAGGATGCTTCTCAGTCACATGAACCCACAAGACTATTCATTTAAGAGGAGACACTCAGCATTTATAACTTCTGTGTAGTTGTTTCTCATCAGAAGCGAAAGGCTGCATGGAGCTCAGTGTTTGAGTATCTGTTGCGATGTTTGAGTGCTGTCATCCCTAGAAGCATAACATAAAAGACAACAGGGACCTTTATAAACATGTGCCTGTGAGGGTGTCAATAGTTCAGATAGAGGCTTAAAGAAACAGCAGAGGACACTTACAGGCACAGACAGTAATGATGTGAGTTTTGTTTTGTTTTATAGGCTTTCAAGGTCAGCCTGGCTCGCCTGGTCTGCCAGGGACTCCAGGAACCCCTGGCCTGGATGGTTTGCCAGGTGTACCAGGTTTACAAGGTCAAAAAGTAGGTATCAGATGCTGATACTGTTATCTGTGACTGCCCGTATTAACAGGACTGGGTGCAAAGATCTTGCTCTTTAAAAAGAAAAAATTGGACAAACTGTCCTTCATCTTAAGTTTTCCATTATGCACACAAAGGAACAAAGTAGTAGATGCATGAGTTCTTGACATTAATGCTAGAGGGCTTACAGCTCTCCCCTCAAGTAATTTAAATAGGGCTATGAAGATGATTAGGGGACTAGAACATCTCTCTTATGAAGAAACGCTGAGGGAGTTGTGTCTTTTTAGTCTGGAGGAGAGAATACTAAGGGGGGATCTAGTAAATGCTTATCAATACTTAAAGAATTGGTCTCAGAAGGATAGGACCAGTCTTTTTCAGTGGTGCATTGTGACAGTACAAGAAGTAATGGACATAAACTTGAACATATGAAGTTCCATCTAAACATGAGGAGGAACTTCTTTACTTTGAGGGTGACAGAGCCCTGGAATGGGCTGCCCAGGGAGATTGTGGAGTCTCCATCTCTGGAGACATTCAAAACCTGCCCGGATGTGTTCCTGTGCAACCTTCTCTAGGTGAACCTACCATAGCAGGGGGGTTGAATGAGATGATCTCCAGAGGTCCCTTCCAGCCCCTATCATTCTGTGATTCTGTGAAATAGTCTCAGAGTGATTTAAAAAGTCACTGGATGAAGTTTTCGTTTTGATGTGTTGATTCCTAGTCTATTGTTTTCTTTGTCTAGGGTGAACCTGGTGTAGGTCTCCCTGGCCCTAAGGGATTGCCAGGCCCACCAGGCCCAGCTGGCATCCCTGGAGAAAAGGGAAGTCCAGGACTGCCTGGCTTACGTGGCGAGCAAGGCTTTCCGGGCATACCTGGACAGCAAGGATTCAGAGGTAACATCACTGGAAAAATACTGCTCTGTATTTATATTTCTCTTTTGAAGTCACACCCCAGTAGATGGACCAAAAAGTCTATTCACCACTGAGATATCCTACTGGTATCTCAGGGTATTTCCCTTTTTCCTTACCTTCATTTTCTCCTACTAACCATTAGCAAATGCTGGCAGCAAAGAGCAGCCCTTCCTTCACACCCAGGCAAGAGGTTTTAATAGAAGCTGAAGTGAGGTCTTGTTGGCCAAGTGCTACCACAGCACCATCTCTATCATCTTCAGCAAGCAAGAGCTGAAATAACATTGGGGGTCTATGTCACTCCACAGGTGACCCTGGCCTCCCAGGACAGCAAGGCTTGCAGGGCCCTCCAGGTGCACCGGGGCTGGGCCCACAGGGATTGCCGGGACCCGCTGGGCAGCCAGGACCCCAGGGACCGCCAGGTGAGAGGAACATCATCCCATGACAGTGCTTAGGAGCAGACTTTTGGCATAAATGGTGTTGGCGTTGGTAAAAAGTGTTGCCTATGAACTGCTTTGTGGTGTGAGGTCAGTGGGGGTGCAGAGGGGGGGTATGTCAGGGAACCTCCTCCGCCTGGTCCAAAATGCTTGGTGAGGTCTCCTGAGAAAACGCCTGCCATCTTCTCGGTCTCCTCAGTTAATCCATGGGTAATATATAAAGGATCAAAGCCTCACTTAGAAAACGAGGACTATTTCTGCTCTCTGGCTTTGAGTCTTCATTATTCCTGCTATGTAATTTCTTAATCACATGTAGACATTATCAGATATTCTTGTTAACAGTGTTACCCATGCTCCATTAGGGACTAATCCCGTATCTTCTGTTTTTCCTAGGATTTCCTGGAGCAAAAGGAGAAAGGGGTTTCCCTGGTATCCCAGGTCTAGATATGCCAGGACCAAAAGGGGACAAAGGCAGCCAGGGCCAGCCTGGAGTACCAGGCTCTGTGGGGCTACCCGGCCTGCCGGGTCCTCAGGGGGCTGTTGGACTGAAAGGATCGTCAGGTAAATGACTTTTTCCTTGGAAACTGGCTTCTTTGACAACTGTTTTAATTACGTGATCATAACGTGCCTTTTACTCGGTTAGGAATTGATCCATCAGAGAGCCCAAGCTTGGGAAAATACACAGGCTGATGCCAGTAAAGCAGCTCTGTGCATAAGTAATTGAACTACTACTCAAGTCCTCTGGTGGATCAAATCCAGCAACTTGCAGGAACTAGCCTTTAGCCTGTAATAATGAAAGGAGATAATTCTGCACAGTTTCAGTGACTGAATGTGGTTTTAATAATGCCTTTGTTAATTACAGCATTGTTTATTGTAATAGGAAGTTTTAAGAATCTGTCAAAAACCCATTACAAACTGTTTTATTCTGATTTTCATAACACTATTTGTATTATTTTCTCTATCAGTCTGCTTTAGATTAATCACCTCCTTTGTCCCATTTTTCCTTAAGCAGTGTAATTCCTAATATGATAGGGAGTAAATAAATCAGTTTCATGTACTTCTTTACACTGCTTGGGTTTTTTTCTGTTATTCACTCTTTTACTTTGTTTTCAGGACCCAAAGGGGAAATGGGAGTTATGGGAACTCCTGGATTGCCAGGAACTCCTGGACCAGTTGGAGATCGAGGTTTGCCCGGTGAAAAAGGTAAGAGAGAGATTTTCTCAACATCAAAAATTGTAAAATCCTTTATCTCAGCAGAAGACAAGTCTGGAAATAACAGAATCACAGAATTGTCATGGCTGGAAAAGACCGTTAAGATCAGCGCAACCAACCATCAAAAAGCCAACAAACCAACAGAAAACCAAACCAAACCAAAAAGCAAAAGCACCTCACCATTCCACTAGAGCACACCCTGAAATGCCTCATCTACAAGTTTTTTCAACACCTCCAGGGATGGTGACTCCACCACCTCCCTGAGCAGCCTGTTCCAGTGCGTTACTACTCTTTCAATAAATAAATTCTTCCTAATCTCTATTCTAAACCTCCCCTGGTGCAACTTAAGGCCATTTCCTCTAGTCCTGTTGCTATTTACTTGAGAGAAGAGGCTGCATCCACCTCACTACAACCTCCTTTCAGGTAGTTGTAGAGAGCAGTAAGGTCTTCCCTCAGCCTCCTCTTCTCCAAACTAACAATCCCAATTCCCTCAGCTTCTCCTCACAGGACTTGTTCTCCAGACCCTTCACCAGCTTGGTTGCCCTTCTCTGAACTTGGTCCAGCAACTCAATGTCTTTGTTGTGGTGAGGGCCCCAGAACTGAACACAGTACTTGAGGTGTGGCCTCACCAGTGTCAAGTACAGGGGCATGAACACTTCCCTTCTCCTGCTGGACATGCTATTTCTGATACAGGTCACTTGGCCACCTGGGCACACTGCTGGCTCATATTCAGCCGGGTGTCCAACAGCACCCCCCAGGTCCTTTTCCACTGGGCAGCTTTTCAGCCACTCTTCCCCAGGCCTGTAGCATTGCCCGAGATTCTTGCGACTGAAATGCAGGACTTGGCACTTGGCCTTGTGAAACCTCATACAATTGGCCTCATCCCATCGATTCAACCTGTCCAGATCTCTCTGAAGAGCCTTCCTGCCCTCAAGCAGATTGACACTCCCACCCAATTTGGTGTCATCTGCAAACTTGCTGAGGAAGCATTCAATGCCTTCATCTGGATCACTGAAAGATACTGAACAAGACCAGCCCCAAAACTGAGCCCTGGGGGACACCACTGGTGACTGGCCACCAACTGGATTTAACTCTCTGGGCTTAGCCATCCAGCCAGTTTTTAACCCAGCAAAGAGTCCACCCGTCTATACCATGAGCCGCCAGCTTCTCTAGGAGAATGCTATGGGAGATGATGTCAAGGGTTTTACTAAAGTACAGGTAGACAACATCCACAGACTTTCCCTCGTCCACTAGGCAGGTCACCTGGTCATAGAATGAGATCAAGTTGGTCAAGCAGTACCTGCCTTTCCTGAACCCCTGCTGGCCAGGCCTAACTCCAAATATAAGGAGTATGCTTGGCTCAAGGAGTGTTTTATGTCAAGTAGCTTCCCTGTAAGTTAGAAATAGTGTTATTTAGAAAGCCATAGCCTAGGAGCAGTCATGTATTTGGGCATCAAGACAGGATTTTTGATCCATTCTTCAGTGTGAGGGTTCACTGGGTGCGAGGATGCTATAGATATTACTCCAAGAGTAATATCTATAAAGACCTCTCAGGAATCCTTCAAAAATACCCTGTATTTTACTGCCAAACTCCTATCCCTGTTGTTTTGAGAGTCTAAAATTAATGTCTGTGAAGCAGGAAGAATACATCAGCTTTTTTGACAGAGTTTGACAGAAGTTCTGGTATAAAAAACTTCATATGAGGTAAATGAGATGTGCCAGAGCATGGTATTTGATGCTCAAAATTTGAATAAATACCTGATTTCATTTGTTGCTATCTACTAAATATTTTTGCAAAGTGTTATATACCACTATAATATTCTGTGCTATTCCTTCATAGGTAGCCAAGGTTTCAAAGGCGTAGTTGGACCACAGGGTGATCCTGGTGTCAAAGGAGATAAAGGTGAAGCTGGTCTCCCAGGAAAACCTGGAACGATGGACACCATGGACATGGTTAGTCTCAAAGGCCAAAAGGGAGATCAAGGAGAAAAAGGTAACTTTAGTCACTAAGTGTGGATAAGTGTAATTAACACTGATAAACCGTTAAACAGCAATGCTTTGAGTTCAGATGTATTTTAGTTTTAGATAACCAGTTTAAAAATAAGATTAAAGAATTTCACACAGCAAATGCAGATATTTTTCCAGTATCTTTCAGTTCCTTAGAAACAAAGGTTAATCACAGAGACAAAGGGTTTTGGATGGATAGAAGAAGTTCAATTTGTCCTTATAAAGTCCATTTTACCTCTTTTATCACAAGACTCTCTCAAAAGAAAAGCAATTTTAAAAGAAAAGCAGTTTTAAAAGAAAAGCAATTTTAAAAGCAGAAACTAGAGCTTGCCAGAAGAAAAAAGCTGTCTTTCATATATAGTGGAAACTCTGTTGTGGCCCTGAAGACCAACTGATACTATAAGAAAAAGTGGGCAGCCTTTTTTGGCACGTGTTTCTTGTGACCTGAAGAAATTTTAGGAAAGAAACACCTGTGTGCCACTGATACCAAGATCAACACGTCAGTTTGGAAACAACTGGAAATATGCAGGAGAAAGGCAATCAGCTCTCTACTTAGAAATGTAATGATGACAAAGATATTAAATTTTTTTTGACAATTCTTCACGGATTTTTATTTTTACTAGTACATGAAAATTTAGTTGTTAAGATCTGTCCTGTTTTTCAAAGAAAACTTAATATATATTTTATATATTTTTATTATTTGTCCTTTTTTTATTATGATTTATTTTTTATTTTAAAAATCCCATACAAGTTTTTAAATAAATTACTGTTTTAGTTAAAGTAGAAGTGTAGGTCTTAGAAGGGAGCTACCAAGATCACATTGTCTTCCATTTCCCTCAACCAAATGCCTCAGCCTTTCATTGTTTATCAAATTTTCTGTAATAATTATCTTTCTTGTTACCCTTTCTGGCTTCTCCCCAGTTTGGCTGCATCCTTCTTAGAGTGCACTTTGCTGAAACAAGTGAAGTGCTTCAACTCAGACCCACACTGATTACATGCATATAAAGAAGCTTTTTGCTGAGAAATTCAAATGGTTAATTTCTTTGGTTTCTAACTTCTTCATCTCTCCAGCAATATTAATGCACGCCTGCAAATTTACATGCTCTGCCTTTTACTGACCACACACAGTCTACAGATTGGCCTGATTCACACAGCCTGGAAGGGTAGGTTTCAAACAGACCCAGTCTGCAAATTTTTGCTGCTATTATGCCCATCTCATTTTCTTCAACCCAAAGATATTAACAGAGAAAAATAACCTAGTTATACTCCGTAACTTTGCTGCTCTGTTAGCTGTCTTCATCTCCCTAGGCATGAATAACATGTTTTAAATGCAGTGTTTTAAAAAGCTTCAGTAGAAGCTTTGCAGAAAAGGTACAGTATATTTATATATGATTGTCAGTCATGTTTAATAAAAAAAAAAAAGGCTTTGGACATTTTGGGATGTTTTTAATAAAATACACTTACTTTCAAACATTCAGTGAGCTATCTTCAGGGACTTATTGTCCTGCACCTATATGCAACACTAACAGAAAGGGGTATGACCAAAAAGCTTGGACCTTACAGCTGGAGAAGAGACACACCGAAGAGTAAGAGGTGGAGCCTTCTGGAATAATGCAGATGCTTTAACATTAGAACTGAGGAAATGGCAAATTTCTGGCTGTGAACTGGTTGTTCACAGGAACCTTTTCAGACAGCAGAAGGGTCAAAGCAATCATTTCTGTTAACACTTCGTATTGCCTGGCACTTCTGAAGTAACTTATGAACACAGATGTGTTTGTTTGCAATTTCTTTTGAAGATATAGCCTGTCTTGTAATTTCCAGAGACACCTGTAAAACTGTAATAGTTTGCAGCCTTTCCTCAGCCTTGGTTTGGTGACTGGAGAGTTGGGTTGTACTCAAGTGTGAGTCTACTGTACAATGTATGAATCTTGAATTCAACCATTTACTTGTTTACCTGACAGAAGCAGCAGTGATCAGAAGTTAACTAGAAGGATTATTATAGGGGATTAGAATAAATTTTTATAAAACTGATCTCACTGTGTCTATTTTCCTGGTGTCCAGGGGACCATGGAGCAACAGGAGAAAAAGGGTTACGTGGGGAATATGGAGAACCAGGAATTCCAGGGAAGGATGGTGAACCTGGTACTCCAGGACATCCAGGTATGTTTGAAGCTAGCAACAGAGAATTCGTTCATTGAGTCTTTTAAATCTCATTAACTAATAAGACTCTTAACTTCTCTGCTGTCTGTAGGACCAAAAGGTGATCAGGGCCCTCCAGGGTACCCAGGTGATCCAGGAGTTCCAGGACAAAAAGGATCAGTTGGTGAAATGGGTTTGCCAGGTACTGATTGCTGGAAATTCCTTATTATTGTGTTCCTCAAGTTAATGTAGAACATTATAAGAGAACTGTATGGAATATACAGATCTACTAAACAGTTGCACTATTTGCACTGTCTGAACTTTAGGGTTTTGGGACGTTGCTTTCTCAATCCCATTGTGTTATACAAATAATAGGATGGTTTCCTTAGTTTTTTCCTAAGCTGGATGTGTAGGATTTGTGTGTTTGTTTCCAGCAGGCAGTTTTTAAAGTGATACATGTTTGTCTGTCTCTGTCTTTGCTACTGTTTGAAAAGCATTAATCTTCTTGTGTATTTTCCCCCTTTTAAAAGTTTGGTGAGTTGCTGTGTACTGCATTTTAATTACAAAATGTAGTGGTGTGGGAAGAGTGTTGTTGTGGAGGGGATGGATTGGTAGAGAGTAGAAAGGAGAAGAATCTGTATCTCAACATGGAAACTTTGTCTCCATTCAGATGGCCTTGTGCTTAGCATATTTAGGAAATCAAAGGTGAAAGACTGAAATGGTGAAGAGGGACAGAAAAAATTGCTACAGTTGCCACTTTGGTTCTGCTAGAAATTACTCAAATCATCATAAACTTTTACTCAAATCATTTTAGGAAGAGCTGTGTTTACTCTGAATCCAAGGTTATGACCTTCTCTTACACGAGGGGAGTTTATCTTCCCATTAAATGTCCCATCTAGAAAGTGACTCTCCAAAGTTAATTTAGTAGCTATTTTAGTGAGTTACAATGCTTTTCTAACTCAGAATAGCTAAGGCAACACTGAAAAATGATTGTCAACACTGGTAGGTTACCACTAGTTCTGATACATCCATTTTTCCTTTTCTCTTTCTAGGAACACCTGGAGAAAAGGGTCTGCCGGGAATACCAGGTTCACCAGGCACACCAGGGTTCCCTGGGCAAAAAGGTGAAAAAGGAGACAAAGGAGCACCGGGTTTTCCTGGAATTGGCTTTCCAGGGTCTCCTGGTGAGAAGGTATTTACACCCCTAAGGATTTAATTGTCTGTCTCTACCAGGCACCTCAGTTGAAAAGATGCTGTTGGCCTTTAAGCTATTTTATTATATTTTCTGTTGTGCTCATTTAAATACCAGATGAGAATTTGAAAGGTGTGCACATGCACAGGTTTAGATGCATTCTGTTTGATGGGACCATTATCTCCAGGGATCTTATTTATTCTTTCTCTTCAGAACAGGTTAATTTACAGTGCTAGAAATGTGGGGAAGGGAAAGAACGTTTACAAATACTAAGTAAATAAAGCAAAAAGGGCTTCTTACAAACAGAGCAAATAATCACACTGAAACAGTGGTTCTGTACTTTTACAGAGATACAGGGAAGCTGAACAAAACCTATGTAATGCTTAGATATTACTGAAAAGAGAACTGTATTAATACTGTCTGTAAAGTTAATTTAATCTCTAATAGGATTCTCATTTGTTTCACATTCCTTTTCCTAGCTATACAATGACAGCAATCATGAATTTATAAGTGAAAACTGTAAAAATAAGACTTACTAATCTGGTTGCAAACTTGCTGAAGACTTAAAGATTTTTTGAAATGATTAAGTGTAGTAAGTAAGTTAAAAGGATAATTTGGAAAAGACCTTGTAAAATCTGTCATTAAAATGGATAGAGAACTACTCACTGTCATATGTAGTTATTAGCAATTGCTAGAGAAGTCAATAATTCCCATAGTGGAATTTTATGCCAAATTTAATCCTAAATGACTTTGTTTCTAAACGGAAAAAGAATGAAATTCTTTTTATGTCTGATGGGTAAGAGGGGTGACATCTACCATTGCAAACATGGAAGCTGTTTTGGAATTAATGTGTGGATTTTATGTGTGTTGCTTCTTCTAGGGAGAACCAGGAAGAGCGGGTAGTCCAGGTTTATCTGGAGATAAAGGTGAAAAGGGTAGTATAGGAATTCCTGGAATGCCGGGTGCCCCAGGTCCCAAAGGATCCCCTGGCATGGCAGGATTTCCAGGCAAGTGTTTATTCTTTCATGAAACAGAAATTGCATTGAAAAAAAAAAAGTGAAACTTACCCCAAATAACCTACATGTAAACCCTTCCATGTCTTCTTCCTTTCTTTAGGGAGCCCCGGCCGCCATGGAGAAAAGGGTGAAAAAGGACTTCCTGGCTTAAGTGGCATTCCAGGTTTAAAAGGAGAACCAGGTAAAAAAGAAATACAAAACATCAAATGCTACTTATTGTTTACCTTCAGGCAGTGGCTAAAGCAAATACTGTGGCATTCTGCATTCATTTTGTCTCAAGATATTTCCTGATACATTTGTTCATTTCATAAACAAAAAAGGCAGTGCTGTTTCCCAGGTAAATCGAAGTCAGTGCATTGTGGGACTAATACTTCTTCTGCACTGTTTGTGGAAGAGATTTGACCACCTTCCACAAGACTGCTTGTTGCTATATCCAGTAGTTCTGTTTTTTCTGAGTTCATTTGAAAACAATAAAGTTGATCCATAGGCCCAAACCTGAATCACCACATTAGAATCACTACACAGATGTTAAAGAGGAAATAGAGTAGGGACGAGGGTATGTCCATAACAACATTTTTGAACTTGGAGCCTCATGTCCTTAGTTTACTGTCTGCAGGACACATCATGTCATTGGACAATGGGCTGTGCTATTCACAGGTCTTTGCTGGAGTTTCTGCACTCTAATCTCAGATTCATGATAATTAGCTATGTCAGAATCTGTAATACTTGAGCCCTGTCTCACACCGATTTAATTCAAAAGTAACATCAGATAAAAGTCACACTGAAGTCATCATGCAGTATTTGTTTGGTCTCTGTGGGAGCAAAAGAGTAAGTTAAGCTTTTCTTTAGATGTAAAAAGCATGTTAAAAAAGGTGTTATTATTCATAGATGAAATGAAAATGGCAATGATTTTTCAGGTGAACCTGGTCTTCCGGGTCCTGCTGGTTCCATTGGGCAGAAGGGTGAACCAGGTTATGATGGGATTCCAGGTGCAGCTGGTGCAAAGGGTGAACAAGGTACTGTGACTGTCACGTTAATTTTATGGGGTATGAAAATGCTCAAGAGACAGGGTGCATAAGAGTAGCTGATAGAGGTGTGTGCTCCATTTGAGCTGCTTTGGATGGAACTGTAGAAAATAAAGTTAGTATGGTGTTTTGCAAGCTGCTATCATCTATTATTGTAAAGGTGATCAGTTAGATGAGCAACTGTGTTTAATCAGTGTAATTGTGAAAGAATTTCTTTCACAAAAGCTGGCCATACTTTAAACATTGGTGTGCTTTGGAATTAATTTCAGTCTGCAACTTAGCTGTGAAATAATGGAGCAGGCTTGTCTTTTCTTAGGGCAGGGTTTTCAGTCATCCATGACCCATTTTGCTAGATACGATACCAATACATAACAAAGGCAGTTTCAGACCCTAAGAACTTTTGCATGAACCATTTATTTAGATTTTATAGTTGCTTAATAGAATTTTTTTTCATTGCAGGTTAAATTTAAGTGCTGTCCTATCTTGTAATTTTTTACTGAATCTATTTTACAGGTATTCCAGGTAGAGGACTTCCAGGATTTCCAGGTGCAAAGGGAGAGAAAGGTAAAACACTTATTTAAACAAGCAGCAAACCTCCCTCACAACGTACTGTAAACATAATTCTGTAATTCAGAAATACTTCCTACTTCATTCTTTTACATGCCATGCCTTTTCAGAGCAGGCAGAAGCTCTGAGAGGCTCAAACACTAATTTCTGTTACAGTGGCAGCATCTTGGACATGAGTTAGATATGCCCTAAAATAGGTAATTATTCATAGTGTGGAATTTACTGCAAGCTGTGCTGTGATGAGGTAATATAAATAACTCCCTTATTTGTGTGCTGTGCTTTGGACTCCAAGTATCTCTATTTTCCTACTAATTTTGCAAAATCAAAGTCTAGTGAGGCTCTGTGCACCAGGCAGCTAAAGACAGTACTTTCATGGCCATGATACCGCAGTAATATTTTTACCTGAGTCTGTTGTGCTGCGCAGGTGCAATTTTTATTCATTGCTAAAAGAGTTATTCTCTATAGCTCAGTAGAGCATGTCTAAGCTATGCTCAGAAGCATGGTGCAGAGATGAAAAAGGTAGCAGAGACCTGATGAGAACTTACTGAAAACTGTTATTACCCCATGGCGCTTATTAACATAGGCACATAGCTATCACAATTTCAAGACCACTTGTGTTCTTCACAGAGTGTGTCACTACACTGTGCTGTGAAAACAGCTTGCTTGGCTTGAGTCAGTGCTTGTTCAGGGTGTCTGTAATGCTCCATGCTCCATTTTATAAAATAAGTAGGTCTTAGATACTAGACCACAATAGATACAGTAGTGAAGAAATATAAACTGCCAAGGAAATGGTGTACAATTAAAGGATTTTCAATTGTAAACATACAGAAAACCAGAACAATTCAAGTAGTCCATCTGTGAAATTAACATGACATGGTAGATTTTGAAGAACTTCCATAGCCTGAAATAGCAATGCCCCACATCATTCATTCTATAAATGTAAAAAATAAAACTTGTGTGGACATTCAGAAGTGATAAACTAGAATTTCAGAATCTTTTATTGACCATCTTGGAGTAATTAACAGTTGTTAAATTGCTGAGAAATCCCTAATGTTAGAGAACTGATTTTAATAAGTAAATTTTCTAATCATAGCTCAATAGGGCATGTAAAATGCTAGATTATGAGAGTACTTTGCCCACCTCACCAATCTCACTTATTTTGTCAGCACAGCCTATTTAAAAATATCTGGTTTTAGAGTACATAGCTATCCAGCTGACACCATTTGTGTTCCAAATGTGTTGTGGTTCAAAAAAAAAAAAAAAGTCCAGGATTTAAAGACCCTGTTTAGTTTAGGTAAAGAGCCAGGCATATTGTCCTTTATTCATTTTATTTCTCATCAGCTAATCTATATTCTTTTTCCTCAATCATGATCTAAAATTTGACTAAATTAACTATATGTACAAGCCTGAAAGTAAGTACTAAGTGCTTAAATCTAGATCTTAGTAAAAAAAAAAAAAAATTCCTTTTTCTCTGGGAGCAAGTCCTTTACTGCTTAGTCAGGCAAAACTTCCATTACTCAGATATGACAATAATAATTGTAATGGAGTAAGGGTTTGGGGGATTTATATTCCTTGTGGAAGTCCTGATAGAGAGAGAGATGCTGAATGTTCATCTGTTTTTAGAGTGAATTTAAATAGCCCAGTGATCAGTTTAGCTAAGAAAAGATATGTCAGTCAAACTACTCTTTTCCTCATACTTGATGTCATAATGTGGAGAATAATACAATTTTTCTTAAGTTTTGCATTTTTATACAAATATAGAAAAGCAAGGTCAATATTGTTTTAAGGAACAAAGTTTGCTATGAGTAGATAATATGTCAGAAGTGTTCAGTGATTGTTACCCTTTCTCTAATCATATTTTGGGGATTGTTTCAAATCTTAGGTGTGAAAGGTGACGTGGGTTTTCCAGGATCCCCAGGAAGTCCAGGGATCCCAGGTCTAAAAGGAGAACAAGGATATGCTGGTCCCCCAGGCCCTAAGGGCAGCCAAGGTCTTCCTGGACTACCAGGAAGTGCAATTGAGGGCCCTAAAGGAGACAGAGGACCCCAAGGCCAACCTGGCCTTCCAGGTAATTCTTTATCTTTAGTATTGAAGTACTGCTCTTAATCAAAGCTCACCTAATTAATTAATAATGTAATCAATATTGCAGATCCTTGTTTATCGTCTTCTCAGAGGTCCGGGGAGCGCTCCCTTCCACAGGTGGTTTGGCATTATGTCCTAGAACAGGCTGGTTTTATGTCCTCACATAGCTGGTTTTGTCCATTTGTCCAGAAGTCATTCTGATGTTGAGCAGTTTGCCTCCGTGTGTTTTCTTCTGGGCTTTATTTGCTGTTTCAAGGCAGCCACGGCTCTATGATCCTACATCCTGGAGTGTTAATGTATTTAAAAATGGGCTAATGTGCCCTTTTACCTTTGGTAGTGTCCCTGTGCTACAGGTTAAGGAGGATAGTAGAGCAGAGCTGCAGAGCTGTGTCCCTGGCACATTCATACATGTGAACATGCCATCTGTTTGTCCTGCATGTATAGAAAACTGTCCACTATGGCTGATACATGACAAGCATCCAGTCAGACAGGGAGTCATACGGACCTCCCTGCCATAGATTCTCCTACTTATTTTCTTGAAATGCTGTTATAACAACTTTGGTTCTGCCCTTCTGTCAATTGAGACAGATCGTCCTCCATCAGGTACTGCTCTGAACAGATGTTGCCGCTAAATACCCTCTTCTTCTGGTTTGTAGGTTTACCTGGCCCAACTGGACCACCAGGACCACCAGGTCTGAAAGGAGCCAAGGGAGAGCAGGGGAGCAATGGCTGGCCTGGGACTCCAGGGAGTCCAGGAGTCAAAGGTGACCCGGGTTTCCAGGGACTGCCAGTAAGTTACTTTCAGTACATTCCAGATCTGCTGAAAGCTGGTTCGTGTAATTAATGGATATATTAATCATAGATGTTTCTCATTCAAAATAATGATACTTGATGCTCAAAGTGCCTTTGGACTCACTGCTGATGATATAAGGTCAGCTTGAAAACGTTTCAATTCTCTCCTTTTAAAGGCTGCCTACCAATAAATAAGCCCCTGTGAGATGATGAACTTATTAGAAATTTATAGATAGTGAGTGGTAACATACAACACCCAGAATATAATTTACAGTGTATTAACAGTACAGGATGGCTGCAGCACATCCATAAATCCTGCAAATGCATTAGTAGTTAATTTTAAAGGTTGCATATTTCACGATAAATTGCCTTCTGAAAATACCTGAACTGTTTGGTTTTGTTATGAAACCTTTCCAATAAAGTGCACTTTCAGTACTGTCAGTAATGAAATATAGCTGCTGATTTAGAAATACAAACAGGCAATGCTATTAATACATTGTTGTCATATATTATTCATTTTCCCTGATATAAAACACTCCCTTTTCCATATATTAGGGAAAATGAAGTGGAATAGGACAGTCACCCAGAATAGCTGCTCTTCTATACTCTTTCTGAGTGTCTGCTGTCTTTTTTCCACATTGAAAAATGCACTCTGTATTATAACTTTCCATTTCCTCTTTCCTATTAAGAAAATAATAATAATGATAATAAAGTCATGGAAGAAGGAATTAGAATGTAGGGAGGTATGATTCAACAATCCTAGTGTTCACGTTAGGAATAAGTTCCTAATGTGAAAAGCAGGATAGTGATAGTGGATTTAAAAGGTCCATATTATTCTTGGTAATGCAGGGATCTACTGCATCCTTTTCTGCATCAGGGAGTCACTTCGCAAGGACATTAAGGATTTTACGTCAGTGTTCAGAAACTGGAACTGGGCTATGTCTTTTTATCTTTGAGACCATATCTTACCATCATATCATATATTGTATGGGATGATACACCAGTGTTAGTGGGAATGGGGAGCTAGTAAGGACCTGTTGCCCTGAGGCATGCTGGGGACACAGCAGCACAGCCAAAGTCTCATGGAGAAGAGACAGGCGCTCCTGAGGTAGTAGGAGCCAACAGGAAAACACCTTAAGGGAATTAAGGGGTGTTCCTCTAAGAAGGTGACACAGCTGACTGCCCAGCTGAAGTGCCTCTGCATGAATGCACCCAGCATGCAGAACAAACAGGAAGAGCTGGAAGCTGCTGTGCTGCTGGAAGGCTACAACATAGTGGTCATTACTGAAACTTGGTGGGATGAATCCTACAACTGGAGTGTGGCTGTTGATGGCCGCAAGCTGTTCAGAAGGGACAGGAGAGGAAGGAGGGGCAGAGGTGTTGCCCTCTGTTAAGAAATGGATAAAGTGTGAAGAGATGTCCCTAAAGAATAACCAGGAGCAAGTTGAAAGCTTATGGTAGGGATTAGAGATCAAGGCAACAAGGGGAACCTTGCAATCGGTGTCTACTACAGGCTACCTGATCCAGGGGAGCCTACTGACGAAGCATTCTTACTCCTGCTACAGGAGGCATTGCATTCACAGGCTCTCGTCCTGCTGGGGAACTTCTATCACCCTGACATTTGCTGGAAAATTAACACAGAAAGCTGTAGTCAATCCAGGGGACTCCTGGAGTGCCTGGAGGATAACTTCTTAGGACAAGTAGACACTCCTACCTGAGGGGATGCAGTACTGGATCTGTTGGTCACCAGTGCAGGCGAGCTCATCAGGGATCTCAAGATTGGAGGCAGCCTG
>JANIJG010003040.1:0-44707 GCA_024611175.1 Megaceryle torquata | reverse complement strand
TTGCTCAGAGAGGTGGTGGAGGCCCCATCCCTGATGACATTCAAGGTCAGGCTTGATGAGGCTCTGAGCAACCTGATTTAGTTGAGGATGTCCCTGCTCTCAGCAGGGGGGCTGGACTAGATGGCCTTTCCAACCCAAGACATTTGATTCTATATCTTGTATCAGCTTGAGGGTAGTAAATTTTAAAATAACATTCCCAGTGTATTTTTCCCTAATTTAAGAGCTCAGGACACTTTTGCAGAGAGTATATTACTATACCCCAGGAAATTCTACAGCTTTTCACAAGATGATATTCCAGTTCAAGACTTTGTTTTTCAAGAACGGCAAATGCCAAAGTATTTTGATTCCATGTCTTCAGTCAGAAGAAAATGTTTTACTATCCTTGAGCCACAATGCTTAGTGTTAGGTAGTTAACTCAGTGTGAAATGCTCCAGTGAGCTATTTCAGTATTAAATCTCCTGTCATGATACATACTAAGATGGGTTTCTAATGTCTTGATCCTCTGCAATGTGACAGGCTTCTGACCTGAATAGAGCTCAGTTGCTCATACAGGTTTCCAGGTACATGATATCCTGCATCAAAAAGGAGACTGTTACAACATGGGTGACATAGCCTGTCCTAAAATCCTCTCCAAAAAAAGTGAATGAGGAGATCGGACCATGAAATACAAATCCCATGGATTTATCTATGCATTTTAATGTTGAAATGAGAGAAGAAACGTGTTCATCGTTTTCAGGAACTGAAATAGTTTTGCTTTGTTTGGAATAGATCCAAACCAAAATGTTGTTTGCCAAGCTATATCTGATGGGGAAAAGAAAGTTTATGAAACTTCATACTGTTAAGGAAAAAAATATTTTGGTGGAAGGCTTCCAATAAACTCATCTTATAAATCATTCCATTTTATAATCATAACCTTTAAAAAGTTATTAAAAATAAAAACCTTTTAATGAGGTTGTCTGCCTCCTGACTATCTTCTGAATGAATGTTAGCCCTCGTTTTGTGCTACAAAAGTTCATGTTACCCTGTGAAGAGAGGGCCATTTCTTTAAACGATACTGCATACTGTGACTATGTGACTAAAGGAACCTTACTTCATTATTACTTCCCTTACCCCTCTGAGGGTAGCATTTCTTTTTGTATAATTTTGGAAGTCTCACTGTTGACATGCATTTTTGAGCCAGTCATCTCTTCTCCCTTTATAGTTGGTGGAAGTAACTAGACGTTTGCTTTCTTCTCACCTTAATATAAACATCTAAGTTACATAAAATGAAAAATCACTCCTCTGTGTGTCTATTCGATTGCTCTATGATGAGGTGAATCCTACCATTGGTATTATTTTTCACTGAGTACCCAATTCACATCTCCAATATCTGATCAGTAAGTTAATTAGCAAAGGTATTTAGTTCTTCCTCCACCTGTGTTCCACATTTGATTATACAGTGGACCATCACTGCCACATTGCTTCAGCCAGGGAGGAACTCTATACTTACAAACATTTTGCAGATGATCTGCAACAGACAAAAGAAGAAAAGGAAAATTGAAGTAATTTAAATGACTTTTTACAGTGTCTTTTGAAATATGGGCTTGGTTTTCCTTGAAATGAAGCTACAATGAACTTGCTACCATGAATTTCAGAGGAGCAGTTTATAATAGTGAAGACAGAAGGAGAAGTTCACACTGAACTTGAAGTGTTTAAATCATTGAACATTTTAGCCCCGTTGAAAAATAAAAATTAATTGTTGAGCACACTTGATTTCATCCCACATGTAAATGTAGAAGTGTTCAAGTCTGCTGTGGTCTCGAATTACCCCATTTAATTATCTATCAACAACTTGCTGGGGCTGCACTGAAATTAGTATTTGCTGATATTTGTGCTTATTGATGTTTTTCATAACATCGTATCATCCATGGTTGAAACCTTTTTATTAGCTACCCTGTTAGTGAGACCTTGTTCTGATCTAGTATCTTTGTAAGTAAAGAAATACTAAGAACAAGGTGACATGTTTGTTCCGTTAAGAGAAACTTCTCTTCTCATTATGATAGAGAATAACTGGTCCTTCAACTTCATGGCTTTTCTCTTGTATTTCTATTTTTTATCCTGGTTTTCCAAAAATCCATAGCCCATGTGAGAGTCATATCATCATAGTGTAGGATAACTATACTTTACATTTTCTTTTATACAGGGTAGTCCTGGTTTACCAGGAGATATTGGTCAAAAGGGTGATCTGGGACCTCCAGGAGCTCCAGGCATTCCAGGTAAGAAGAAAATTTACCGTATTTCTAAGAAGTATGTAAAGATGTGTCTTTCATATCCTCACTCTCTCAAAAACAATGCTCAAAGAATGTTGACTCTATGCTTCAAATTATTGAAACTGGACACTGAAGGCCACCTCAAAAAAGCATGCAGGAACATCAAGATTTTTCTCAAGGTTTTTTACCTTTTGCCTGCTGTCTTGCTTTGCCAATTGTAAGTGTGCTCTTTGGATGTGGAATTGATTGTTTAGCATTACCAGTCAAGAATCTTCAAGATACTCTTGAGAACTGGAGAAGTAAATGTTACAGCTGTATTTGAGGAAACGTGGGCTTAGTATGTCTCCATTCTTGAGTGAATGGCTACTATTGTCACCATCATATGTATGAAAACACTGCATGTATAAAAAATGCAGTTATTAATTAAAAAAAAGAAAAAAAAGTGCTGTTGTTTGCATCTTGTTCTTGCAAACAGTTCAAAAGTTAGTTGGGCTGATAAAGTCATGGCCCTTACATGATCATGGGGTTGTATATGATTATTCTTTATATATCCTTCCAAATCACAATAGTATTGAGTTTTCATGTAAATATTTCCTTTGACTTCAGGTCCAAAAGGATCTCCTGGCTTTCCAGGCCTTAAGGGTGAGCGAGGTGACCAAGGTCTTCCTGGATCTAAAGGTATAATATAAAGACTTGCTTTTATTCCCAAATGTTGTTAAAATGGTTATTTGTGACTAATCAATGGGTATTTCCTTCTCCCTTTCAGTGTAAAAAGGTAGAATATGAAACCAAATATCATGGTATCAGCATCTGAATGGTCAGATTAGATTTTAGTATTGGTTAGAGAGTGAATGTATTTATCACTTGCTTTGAAAAATCAATACTGAAGTTTTGTCACTATCAGTATCTTTAAATGGTATCACCATAGAATCATAGAATGGTTTGGATTGTAAGGGACCTTCAGAGATCAGCTAGTCCAACCCCCCTGCCATGGGCAGGGACATCTTTCACTTGATCAGGTTGCTCAAAGCCCTATCCAACCTGACTTTGAACATTTCCAGAGATTGGGCATCTTCAGCTTCTCTGGGCAACCTATTCCAGCATCTCACCACTCTCATTGTAAAAAAATTTATTCCTTAAGTCCAATCTAAATCTACACTCTTTCTATTTGAAATAATTAAAATAATTTAAAATAAATTTAGAATATTTGCCGCTTGTCCTGTCACTCTAGACCTTCATAAAAAGTCTCTCTCCTTCTATCTATCTTTAAGTACTTTAAGTACTGAAAGGACACAGGAAGGGCTCCCCAGAACCTTCTCTTCCCTGGGCTGAACAACCCAAATTCTCTCAGCCTTTCATAATAGGACAGTTGCTACAGCCCTCTAATCATTTTCATGGCTCTTCTCTGAACCCACTCTAACAGGTCCATGTCTTTCTTGTACTGAGGACCCTAGAGCTGAACACAGTCCTCCAGGTGGGGTGTCCTGAGAGCAGAGGAAAGAATCATCTCCCTCCACCTGCTGGCCATGCTTCTGTTCATGTAGCCCAGAATACGGTTGGCTTTCTGGGCTGTGGGCACACATTGCTGGCTCATATTCAATTTTTCAGCTACCACCATCCCCAAGACCTTCTCTGCAGGGCTGTTGTCAATTCATTTATCCCCCAGTCTGTGCTGATAATGAGGATTGCCTTGACCCAGGTGCAGGACCTTGCATGTGGCCTTGTTGAACTTCATGAACTTCACACTGGCCCACTTCTCAAGCATGTCAGGGTCCTCTGGATGGCATCCCTTCCCTCTAGTGATTGACTACACCACTCAGCTTGGTGTCATCCGCAAACTTGCTGAGGGAACTCCATGCATCCTAAGGTCTGGACAGCTATTTTAGTCCTTGGGAGGTCTGTTTAGGTGGACACATCAGCATAGACAGGCTGTAGTGTTTCTGTCTGTCTTTCAGCCTCACCCTTGCAGTTGTGGTGGTAGACACTGTATTCTTTCAGCAGGTCACAGCCTCCTTACAGTTCTTAGGAAAAAAATCCACTTAAAAAATGGTAATTCTTTTGAAAGATGTCATCCTTCTAATTACCCAGAGACCTCAAACTTCTGAGTGGTCTCACATAGCCATCAGTGAGTTGACATAATCTTCAGGATATTCTCCAGAATTGAAGGGGTAAATATTACAGCTATATTGGAGGAAAAATGGCCTGCAGCCTAAGCCTGATGGTGAGAAGGGCCTGACATTTGGCAAGAGTGTGCAGCTCTTGGGAGCACACTGCTGCTCAAATTGCCAGTGCCACTCCCAACAGATGCTGCTTCCTGTTTGCACTCTCTGGTAGCAGTGCTTCTGGTCAGAGCTACACCTGTGGACCTGCTGTGTCCTGTTTGGTGGGAGATGGGAATGTAGAAAGTAGCAATATGGTTTTCAGCAGCAGCATGTGCAGCTACTTTGGTGTTACCGGAAGCTTGTCAGTGGCAGAGGCCCAGCCCAGGCTGTTTCCTCCATTGTGGCTGGAACCAGGTTGTCTTCTACTTGCAGTCAACTTCCAGTTTGGCTTCCTAACAGGTATGATCCTACTCAGTGCACATATAAAGTCTTGTACTCATTGTAGCTATAGGCTCTGTCTATTCTCTGACTACATAAATGGCCATACAAGGTAACATTGTTTTCTCCTTTTTTTATTGTGCAATACTAAACACGTGCCGATTTCCTCTGTTAACTTTGACAGGTTTACAAGGCCCACCAGGCCCGCCAGGTGCTTTTCAGCTTGTTAAAGGGGATCCTGGCTTACCTGGCCCTGTAGGACCAGTTGGTCTCAAAGGATTCCCAGGACTTCCAGGTCCCAAAGGACAGCAAGGTGAGAGTTTTTAATTTGCCAGTAGAAGTATATTTTAAGTAACGTAAAAATAGACCAATGGTAGGCTAGGCGCTGGAAAATTTTTGGTATAAAACTATCCAGCTTTTTATAAGGCATTTAAATTGTGTCAGCAATGAGGAACAGTCCATTTTTAAGCTCATCCAAGAGAGTCCCGGAAACAGGTACTTTCCTAGTGACTTTGTTACAGGCTGTCACTCTGCTGTCATCACATCTGATGATGTAAGCAGAATGAGTTGAAACTCACTGCTCATCTTTTTCCCCAGAATGTATTTGTTGGGGTATCTTCTGTCTTTTGAATCTGAACTTAATTACTGTGTGTCTCTGGGAAAAGACAAGCATGAGGAAAAGCACCTTGATGTTGGAGTGGAAAGTGCTTCCTGAGGAAGCTTGTTCCTTAACCCTATATTTCATCTTTTGGTCCATACATTCCAATTTTTGTAAAGAAAAGGTGAACTGCAAAAATGAACCACATTAGGGAATAAGAGAATGGAGCAAAGATAAGACAAATTAAATGCTGGCACAAGGACACATGTCCTTCAGAATGACAAGACCTGGAGTGCAGGAGCTCAATGATGTTCTTAACTATTACGATTCTATGGGAAAGCTTTGTTCCTGATGAATTTATGAGAAGCTGATGGGGAATTATGGTGGAATATAATGAATATCTGCTTTTTATTTAATATAATAGATATGGAAGTTTGCTCCTGAAGGAGGGGTTATGACTCTGCAACTGCTACCCATTAGGAAATAGCTATGAAATAATATCAGTGACTCTAGTCATTTTGATACACGAACATAATATTGGTTTTTGAGCGACCAGGAAAAGGACAGCTGTGACTATCTAAAGCTTCTGATGTGCTACAGAAGTGTTGGTATGGTAGTGATGGTGTTAACTTCTTTTCCCCAAAATCACAGTTACTGAGCTCATGTAGGACTCAAAGCATCCCTGGAAGTGGATACAGGGAAGACATGATATATGTCTGAAAGCTTGTTTGGGAAAGAGCTAAGAGAATACAGATTTCCCCACTCTTCATGACCCTACTTTTTTATGGTCTATTTTTCATTAAGTCATGTGATAAGCAGAGAGGGAATAGATTGCTGCCCTTACTTTTCATATTGCAGGTGAATACCAGTTATTTTAGAAGCACACCCTCTGCTTACTTCTCTGTTCTTCTCTACTATAATCATTTCACCTGCAGTAATCCACATATGTGCTCTAGATATAGAGCTATAGAATAACTTAGGTTGGAAAAGACCTTTAAGATCATCAAGTCCAACTGTAAATTCAGCTGAGAGATGGCAATTTTCCTTGGTATTTACTTAAGTCTTAAGGTAGAAGGGCTGTCAGAGCTTTCCTGGGAAAACATCTGTATAAACTAAGCAGCAACATGGCTATAACTTCATGGCAGTAAAAATAAATTACTTGCCTGGTTGCTGGACAAGTCTGTGTCAAGAATCCAGATTAGAGCCTGGATTTCCTGACTCCATCACTCTCTCTAACCTATTCCTATTTTCAAGTTTATAAGCAAAACCTCCTAGGTTATTCATTTATTCATTCAGCTCTTGCTCTGTCCTCTGCAATGTAGCTACAAGGCAGATATTTTTATTGAAATACACCCACGGAATCTGCATGAGTTGAGTTTATGCTAAGAAGTGCCTGTACTGTATTAAAAGCCAGAAAGTTGGAACTAACATGAAGTAATATCTGGTAATAACTATTCCTTGTCTTTCAACAGGGGTGGCAGGACCTTCAGGCGTACCTGGACCACCTGGTAGTCCAGGGTTTGATGGCAAACCAGGGCAAAAAGGAGAAGTTGGTCCTTATGGTCCTCCAGGTAAGCCTATGAGTTCTTCAAAGACTTGATTCCTTCATATAAAAATAACAGTAATTTAGATGTGAATGTGTCTAATTTCACTTCTTTAGTTATGTTGGCAGAATACCACTGTCTGTACAGATAAAAGGAAACTCTCTGTATTGTAGGGCCCAGAGGATTCCCTGGTCCACCTGGCCCTGAAGGTTTGCCTGGGGCTATGGGCCCACCAGGTGCACCATCTGTTGCTCATGGCTTCCTTGTTACCAGACACAGTCAAACCACTGAGGAACCATCATGTCCATTTGGAACAAGGCTGATTTATCATGGCTACTCCTTGCTTTATGTTCAAGGCAATGAAAGAGCACATGGCCAAGATCTGGGTAAGTAGAGACCAAATTATCATTGAATTAGAATTCATTACAAACCCAATGTTTCTTCTATTTCTAGCACTGTGATTTTTTGGCTTTATTATGCCTTTTAGGTTGGTACAACTAATGGTTTGGTGTATAGTGGAAACAGCATCACTTTATTTAAGAAAGTCTTGATCAAAGCCTTTGACATGGTCACCCGTCATATCTTTGTAGTCACATTAGTGAGATATGGGCTGGCTAGGTAGGTGATAAAGTGAATGGAAAATTGATGGGTCCATCAGGCTCAGAGGGATGTGATCAGATGGATGAAGTCTGAGTGGTGGTTGTTGATTTGTGATGATAGCCCTTAGGAATTAGTACTAGACCAATACTGTTTAATGAATTTATTAGTGACTTGGGTGATGAGATAGAAGGGACTCTTGGCAAGTTTGTGGGTAATGCCAGATAGGGAGGAACGTTTGATTCCCTCATGGACACAGCTGCTATTCAGAGAGACCTGGCCAAGCTGAAGAAAAGAGCTGAGAGGAACCTCAAGATGTTCAATAAAGGCAAATGCAAAGGGGTACACCTGGAATGAAATAACCTCATGAAACAGAAGAAACTGGAGACTCAATATTATTTCCAGTAGCAGCAGTTCAGACCTCTAGAAAGCTGCTTTTCAGAAAAGGACCTGTGAGTCCTGGTGAGGAACACTTAGCATGAGTTAGCCTTGCGCCCTTCAACAACTACCCCATTCCTCGCTGCCCAGCCTATGGGCTCTGTTGGCAAAGGTGCAACCAGTGGGTGGAGGGAAGTGATTCTTCCCCTCTGGCAGTTGTGAGACCACATCTGATACACTGTTACCAGACTTGGGTCTTGAGGAACAAAGAAGTTGATATACCATGGCAAATACAACGGCTAGCTACTAAGATGGCCAGTAGAGTCTGGACATTCTGACGGAACTGGGTTTTCTCAGCCTTAACAGAAATGTAGTGGGAGTCCTTTATTGCTGTCTACAAAACTCTGCTGTCTACCAAACTCTTCTTAGAGGGGCTCAGTGACATAAAAATCAATGGACACAATTATGCAATATAGTCCAGTGAAGCCAAGAAAAGCAATTTTATCATGCTGATTCTCAAAACACTGGAATGGGACCCCAGCAAGGTTGCTGAATTTCTATCTTTGAAGATACTCAAAACCCAACTATGGACCCAAGTAACCTGATCTAAGTAGCAGGGGGTTATGATAGATGACATCTAGAGATCTATTCCAACTTAAGTTATTCCATAATTCTGCAGGCAAGACTGGGCTACTCCTTGCCTTGCCCTATTGCTTCCTGATGGAGCTATGTCACTTTCTCTGAGAGAACTGGGTCCTCCAGAGCAAGTGTTGTCTGCTTTTTAGCTACTCCTGGAAATAATTGTTTGGCCGTTGGTAATGGTTTAACAAAAATGGGTTAACAAGTAACCTTTCATTTAACATTTCAGGCACAGCAGGAAGCTGTCTTCGTAAATTTAGTACCATGCCTTTCTTATTCTGCAATATCAACAACGTATGTAACTTTGCATCAAGGAATGACTATTCCTACTGGCTGTCCACTCCTGAACCCATGCCAATGAGTATGGCTCCTATCACTGGTGAAAACATCAGACCATTCATCAGCAGGTACGGTTTCAGTTCTGCCATGTGTGTAAAATGATAAAGCCTGTGAAAAGTGAGTATGGTACTTTGTGTTTTTTGGAAAAGGCTTTGAATCTGTATATTTTTATGTCCTGTCTTTAAATTTAAAGTTTGAGTTCCTTTGATGAAATGTTTCAAAGTGTGCATAATTTCAGTTGAGACTTTGATCAAAAATAAATCCATCATGAGGGAAACCCAAACAAATAGTCTATTTTGACTCTGATTGAAATGAAAAGATCTACTTTGAAATGATGTTTTGCAAAAGCTATGATGTACTTTGAAGGGAAAAAGGTTTTTAATTTATTTACAATTCTTGTCCAAAGCAATTTTTTTTTATTTCTTTTTTTTTTTAATAGCCATAGGTAGAAGCATTTTATGGCTTAATTTCCTTTTGTTTGAAAATGGTAGCATTATTTATCATCCAGTAGATTACCAGGCTTCTTCCATTGTTTTGGACATACTGGTTGAATGCAGCCATTATTGTTTGAATTAAAGGAAACAGTTGCAAAATCGATCATCTATTTTTTAATAATTCCAGATTCTCAGCTAGCACAAAGTGTGACATGTAGCAGACTTAACTCTTTTGCTTCAATCCAACAACTTGAACTTTTGGTCCATTTTAAATTTTAAGGCCACAAGTAAAAACTATCCTGCCATAATATGCCAAGTGCTGAAGGCAGAGGTGCAAGCAAGAGTGTGGTGAACTGTACCACTGTTGTTAGATAAGAACCCGACAAGGGAATCTCCAACTTATGACTTAAATTATAATCTTTAGATGTAGGCATTATTATGATTCCCATCATTGCTTCTAATCTGTATCAGCTCTTGCTGCAACTTAAAGTGAATGGGAGTGGAGATTTCTGTTACTGTTTTCTCGGGTCTGTATATACCATCCAAGAGAAAGGACAATTCAAATCATCAGTGGGTTGTCATCTTGACAACCTATTTGGCTCTATTGCAAAACATTTGATTTTTAATTTTTTTATCTTTTATAATGGTAGCAAGGTGAAACACAGGAAGTTCCACCTCAACATGAGGAAAAACTTCGTCACTGTGAGAGTGACAGAGCCTGGAACAGGCTGCCCAGAGAGGTTGTGGAGTCTCCTTCTCTAGAGACTTTCAAGACCTGCCTGGATCTATTTATTCCTATGTGGCCTGCCCTGGCAGGGGGGTTGGACTCAATGATCTCCAGAGGTGCCTTCCAACCCTTACCATTCTAAGATTCTATGATTTTGCATAATAAAATCCATCTGGTGTCTCTGTACTCTATTTTTTGGGTTAGTGCCATGGAAATCTGTATGCCTTGAAAATGAGTGGGCAAATTGAGGGCAAGATTCTCAAGAGATACTGTAGTTTTTGTTGGTCGTATTTTTTGGTTGTTCATTGGATGTGAATGAAAGAGACTTGACTTTCAGGAAAATTCAAATCAACAATCATCAATCAAATCATCAAAATCAATCAAATCAAAAATCATCAACCTCTGAAATTCAGGTTCCTTTTATGCCATTACTGATCAAGCACCCAAAATAACCTTTAACCTTTTTTTCTTCTGAAACTCTTGCCCAAGGAGGTACCCAGCAACATTTTGCCTTATCTTATGCATATAGAGTTGAATTTTGCATAAAAATGTATATGTACATATATATGTATATGTGTGGGTATGTGTGTATATGGGTTTTTCTTCTTTTAGCCACAGCAGAGGTAATTGTAATACACATTTTTTAAACCTTCAAGGAATCTGACAAGACTGTTCTTCCAGTTTATTTTATTAGTTGAGGCTTTTAAACGAACAGTTTTCCCCATCTAAAAGTTGAAAAGGTGCAGAAGTGTCACTTTCTGCCTTGGGTCATGGGACTTCTTTTCATGTAAGGCCTTCCACTGAAATACCAGAAATCTCTTGAAGCAAAACAGAGCTCCAGGTATAGAGGCAGCTTTACATTCTTCTTTTAACTTACCCTTTCATTGATGTGTTTCTTAAAATAACTGTCTTACTTCTGCACTGGAGATGAAGGCAGTAGGTATGAAAGCAGTCTTCACAAGTCAGAAATAGAAGGCTTTCATTATGAATTCCTTTGCTTCCCTGCATTTTCCAGAATCCAACTTAATCCATTTTGTACTTGATTCTTTTCACCACTCTGATAATAGAAAGAAGACTGTTCAGTTCTAAGTATCTGTTTAGAATCATTTTCATCACTGTTAACTGCAGGAGCCAGTTGAGGAGTTGTAAAAGAAAAAAAAGAAACTGGGTTATATCTACCAAATTCCTTATTACCAGCTCCCATATTAAAAATTCCAGCTCAACAGCCATTTTTTATGATTCTCCCATGAAGGCACAATTTGGTTGTTGGATTATTTCTTAACCTAGCAGTTCTGAGACACAATGAATTTACCTGGAGTAAAAGAACTGGTGCTGCATAGCTTTCTGAATTGTTGCTTCCAAGTTCATTGTTCAGGTTACTTTGATAGGAGTCTCTTACTGGAGACAAAGACCACTAATATAAATAAAAGCCACTTTCAAGGAAAATTCATGGGTAAGAGTCTGCATTAGATTAGATTGGCAGCGATTACCTTTGCAAGACATTTTCCAGAGAGGTGGCTTTCTCTCTGGAATTCACTCAAGTCTATGTTTAGGATGATGAATTGCTGCTACTTGTCTCTGATCACAGTAAACCACTTTTAAGTGATACTTGCTGAGTTACAACATTTGGCTACTTTCCTCTCACGTTCACTACACTTTTAGAAGCTACAGTACAAATGGGACTAGAAAAAGGCAAACATTTAAATACTCACATAACAGGTCTCTTGGTTTTGATCATAGGAAGGCTAATAGGAATAAGACTTTATAGTTAAGCTGTTGGTAAGAAAATGAGGAAAAAAAAAAAGCCAAAACATTTTTAAAGATCCAGTTGTTTGTTTTTTAAATGAAATATATTGATTTTCCTTTTTTTCCAAATCAAGTTTCCTTAAAGAAAGTAACTTCTGAAAAAAGAAGTATTAATCCTCAGGTGGGTGTAGCTCATTCACATCTTGGTCTTTCTAGATGTTCTGTGTGTGAAGCTCCTGCTATGGTAATAGCTGTTCACAGTCAAACAATTCAAATACCACCGTGTCCTGAAGGCTGGAGTTCACTTTGGATCGGTTACTCCTTTGTCATGGTGAGTGCACTGGGGCATACTCTGAGCCAAGAAAAGCAGCTGTTTCAGGCATTTGATCTACACTCCTGCTCTGAGAAAGATCATATCTTACTATGTCACTTCAGGTCTTAGGAGAGCATTAGACTTATATCCTTTCCGTTGACTTTAAAAAGGTTCATGCTAATTACTAAATGAGAGTAATGCAATAGCAATTAGTTTTTCACTTTGGGGGAAATGCACACAATTTACTCTCTCATTTGCAGCTCCAGCTCAGGATCCAAGTGCTGAATAAGAGAGGAAATAAACATGATTTTCTGTTGTCCTTCTACATCTATGCTGCAGCAGCTTCCTAGAGTTGTAACATATTAGTGCCTGTCCTCATTTTTTTTATGAATAAGCCTTCAGTTTTCAAATGGCACTTTTGACCTTTTATCCAGTTTCTTCAAGCTTTATCTATACTGGGGAAATAAATAGGGCCAAGGAGTGGCCTGGAAGATCCACTCTGTAGTCCTCATAGTGGTTAGTTGTTAGCGTGCTTCCTGTCATGCTCACAGCCTATATGAACAGCCATTCTCCTAGGCAAGTTCTGGACATGGTCTAAGAAAGAGATTGGATGCTGAGCTCTTAGCACTTGGCAGTGGGAGAGAGGCCTCTGTGATGCAGGGCAAGATTTGGCTTAAGCTACTGAGATATAAGCCTGTAATGCCTTCAGGGCCAGAGAGCTGTCCTTGGCCTGTTGCTGGCATGGAGATAGCTTGGGTCCTATTGTCAGTTCTGATGGATTTCTGTACATACAACTGACCTGAAGTTGTTGTTGCTGATGTGTTGTACTGCTGTTAAGCAAGAGAACCCACTGCTACCTCTGGAGCCCTTCAGCTCCACCTTCTTGCTCCTCCTTGAGCTGAGGGACAAAACAGCAGATGGACACAACAGAGGACACGTGAAGAAATATTTGTGCAAGAGAGCTAATAGGTGGTATAGCAGCAGTAGTAAAGAGTCCCTCTCTGACCAATGCTTTTGCATTTTTCTAGCACACCAGTGCTGGTGCAGAGGGCTCTGGCCAGGCCCTGGCATCTCCTGGTTCCTGCCTAGAGGAGTTTCGCAGCGCTCCCTTCATTGAATGCCATGGCCGGGGCACCTGCAATTATTATGCAAATGCTTACAGCTTCTGGCTTGCCACTATAGAGAGGAGTGAGATGTTCAAGTAAGTACATGATTTATTTATTAGTATTTGAGACTCAGTCAAGCCTTGTCACTGAGTAAGAGAAGTATTGTTTGCATGTTATACATGGTTCAGGTATTGGCTGGGCCCCAACCTGGTTAGTACACGCAGTTAATGATTTTCATAACAAAAAGGAAAAAATTATAATAGCTTTGGGGGAATTAATGAATGTATCTTCCCTTAGTGTTTACAATGTGTCATTTGTACCTGGTATTTTGCTTTTCAGAATATCCTAACAACGTTGGCATTTTGACTACATTTGATTATATTCACTGAGTCATAACTGGGATAGGCTGAGATACAGACTGAAATCAAGTTAGAATATAACATTCCCCCTAGGGGATGTTAACACCTAATAGAACCACCTGAAATTAGTGCAGGTGTTGAACTAAGGGAGCTGAACACTTATTTACCTTTCCCTAATGTTGGAGGAAGTATGTCTGAATAAAAATATAGGAATTAAGTGGTAGCAGGCTTTGTCTCATCTCCAGCATATAAGTATTTTTCAGCACAGTCTAATTTGCTCCATATGAATTTTACTAATATGTTAGCATACAGACCAGTGTCCAGCTCTGCAGACATTCCCCTGGAGTGCAGGCAAACATCCTTTTCCACCGTAGTCCAGGCTGCTGTTCCTGGTACCCTTCATCTGGCACCTTTGGTATCTTCTAGATCTGTGAATGCTCCTTAGCCTGTCTCAGTCAGAATGAAGCCAGTTTGGACTGATGGTCTGTGAGATTGTTGACAACTGTGTAGGTAGAAAAATAGGGCACTGGTACTGATTATCACTGGGGCTGTGATAATCTCATCAACCAGAGAAGCTACTACTGAAAGAGCCCATTTTCCAACCCTGGGGTAAACCACTGGTTCTCTAGGAAAGAGGAAAGCTGGTCAGGGAGAAAATGAGAGAAGTCAGCGCTACGGTTGATTGTATTCATTAAATTGTACTCAGAGACCTGTCAACTTCATACCCTTTTCTGGCTACAAACTGTATCTCAAATTAATGAAATAATCCCAGATTATTTTAGGCATGTCCTACTATCATAATTCAAAGATACTCTTTGGTTTCCTATAAAATCATAATCCTTTTTTTTAAAAAAAGCTTTAAACGTAAGCATACTTTTGTCTGAAAATGCTTTACTTCCAGTTGCTAGGAGTAACTCCTTGTGGTAGATCGGAGACAAAAGATTTTGGTTCATCTTTCTATATGACATTATGTAACTTCTTTTGCTGGCTTTTAATTCTTCTCTAAAGTCACAAGTGTTAGCAGAAACTCACAATGAAATGTCTTTCAATTTCTTAGCCTATTTTTTTGTTTGTTTTTCATACCCAAATTCCATCATCTTTTCAAACTGCTGATTAAACAGGTAGTGTCTTCTGGGTAAGAAAAAGTCCAGCCATGTGACAGAACTGAATTGTGAAGTAATTGGAAGTGGACAATGTTTAAAAACAAATCTTGTGATAGTTTGTGACCAAACTTGAAAGTGAACATACATGGGAGAATTTAGGAACATGTTGATTGAGCACAGTTTAAAGGGGCACTTGTCTGCATGAAAAGTCTGTGTTGTCAGTTGTAAACCTGAAAACTGACTGGTGGTATCAACAATTGTTAATGGGTCTTTTCATTTATTTATTTTTAATAGGAAACCTACTCCGTCAACTTTGAAAGCAGGGGATCTGCGCTCAAACGTTAGCCGTTGTCAAGTCTGTATGAGAAAAACATAATGACTTTTGAATTTCAACTTATTTCACACAATATGGTGCTATTTGTTTAACAGCAATGAAGCCTAGACATATATCATATGTACCTCATTGTTGTCCAATATGAAAACAGTAAAGTGCCTTTTAGGAACTTGCATAACTAACACACACTGCTTTACTGGCCCTGTCCTTGCTGAAGAAGAAAAGAGACAACAAAGATAAGCTTCAAATGTTGACTTGCCAAGTGGCACTTTTGATCAAAATATATGTATTTTTTATATAAATGCAATGCACTGATAGAATAAAAAGTCAGCGTTTATCCAGAAAAAAATGCAAAGGTGCTAAGAGGTATGCAGTTCTGCCTTATACTGTTTGACCCCCCTTTCTCATTTTTGTATTATATATTTAGATTCATTTTTCTTCCCCAGACAAGTTTGTTGTTACCATTATCTAGGTGTCTCAAAATCCCAGACTCTTGGGTATGTACTTATTGTTCCTGTACAAAGCAATACTAGTGTAAAAAAAGAGTTTTGGGATTGCAGACTGTGGTTAAGCAACATGTAAAACCATATTTTCACAACACAGAGTGTCATCCTGCAAACCTTTGCTTCTGTTTGTAGTCTTTAGTGCTATTGGTTTTAATGGGACTACATCTGGAAGAGATTGCCAAATTGGTTTCCCAAATAGGCAAGCCAAGTAAGCGTTTCTGCTATGTTGGTACTATGCAGCTTCTTTATGTAGTAGAACAAACTTTCCTGTGGAATAAAGAATGATCCAACAATGGTCAAGAAAAAAAAATATATAAATATTTTAGTAATTTATATAGGTATCACATTAGGAAAATCAAGCTCTGAGTTTATAATTTCAAAAAGAAGCTTACTAAAGTTTTCTTCTTTTCAGTGTCATGAATTAGATGTTAAATGCCAAAATACGATGTGAAATGTTCATTATACATAGGCCATTTCAATGCTGAAGTTGCAGAGACTGAACCCAGGTTTATAGCTATTTTTGTTTATTATAGTAAATCCTGCTTTGAGCTTATAGTCTTTATTCTGTATTTAATATTTTTCAGGGTTTTAAACACTACTCACACACTGAATGACTTGATTTTGAAAAGTATAAGGCCTTAATTTTGTTAATATTGTGCAAGAAAAATTCTTCAAAGTAGCCTCAGAAATATTTTGAAATAATTTCTATGCAATGATGCCATTGTTTGAGCACATCTGTGTCCAGAAGTGTTTTATAGACTATTACCATACAAATACCAAAGGATTTTTGCAAATGCCAAGGCCTTTGTGTAATTTCTTACGTGTGTATTTCTTGAGAATTCAAATTTGTAATAAAACTATTTGTGTAAAAAAAAAAAGAAAAAGAAAAAAAAAAACCCAGAAGAAAAGAAAAAGTCTTTACTAATTTGTTATTAGCATTCATTTACAGCAATGAATTATTAATTTTTAATAAGCCACCAATAAATGCACAAGCTTGATGCAATCCTAGATTATTTTTGTTTTGCACATCTTTCAGATGTACAAAGCATCTTCAGAAGGGGAAAAGAGGACGTGGTATCGACACCTCTGTTGTTCCCTTCTAAGAACCGGTACTGATGGACAAAACATGGGTTATGCATTTATTACTGAAATGTGTTTGATCTGAAAGTGTTACAAAAATCTGCTGACTTGCTCATAGCTCATGAGAAGCAACCAAGTTATGCACAGTTTTTCACTCTTCCCTTGCATTTTTTTCGTGCACAAATGAGAACTGAATTATACAGGATAAAAATTAAAATATCTCATCATTTCGCTTGTAAGTTGGCAAGGTGAGTCTTGTCTCTGGTTGTCTGAACAGGAGATGTGCCGTGATACCTTTTTCCTTGGCAAAAGCACATAGTTTGTTAATGTTTCACATTGTTTTGTGAAGAGGATACTGCTTCTGCTGCTGGTCTGAATTCACTTTCACTTAAAATCCTTGAGGCCGTTGGCTGAGGGCCCCTGGATGGAAACTGACCATTTCCATTATTGCTGATTCTTAATGCTCATGGAAGTTTTGACAGGTGACCATTTTATTTATTAATGACCGGTCCTGACAGAAGCCCCTTACCAGACTATAAAATGCAAGAGTCTGGTTATGTGTAATCAGCCTGATGCAGGGTTTTCCGAAGTGCTGCTTGTTATTCAGAAGAGCAGAAGACTGTAGGGTGATTTCTTGTGGTGTCTAGGAAGAATTAAGCAGACATTCAGCCTTCTCTAACTCAGAGGATCCAAGCTGCTGCTCAGACTTTCTAATTGCACTCTACAGCTTATCTCCTGGTCAGCTGGCAATTTAATTTGCTTGGTTTGAGTTGTCTCAGAAGTGTCAGACAGTTGAATTTACAAAGTGCTGCGTGTGTTTAAATCACATCCAATCTGTGCATAAGAGAATTTCATTTGCTAGGGAAGGGACTGCTCACTGCAGCTGGGTGTGTACTAAGCCATGTTTTCTCCAACCAGGAGCATTTTGGAAACCAGGTCCTTTGAAATTTTTCAAAAACTATTTGAACTATAGTTTGTCTTCCTTATCTAGTAGGAATTATTTATTCCATAACCTCCAGCTCATAAAAGGACCTAAGCTATTGTCGTGTTAAAATGCTATTTCTACTTAAAGTTAGTTAGTAGACTTTTCAGTGGTTATAGAATACCAATCAGATCTACTGAAAATGTTGTGAACAGTAGATTTTGATGCCCTGGTTGAGGACAAGCCCATGTACTAAAGCAGAACAGAAGTGTGAAGCCCTTCCTTGCTTTCAGAAATCCATAAGGATCCCATATTCAGTCATTTAGGGCAGCACTATTGCTTCAGTACAGTTGATTGTGTGAACAGGCAACTGCAGACACATCTTTTGTTCAAACTGTCTTGCGTAAGCTTAAATTTGAAGAGAAAGTTCATTAGGCCTGACTGTTTTTGAATGCAGTACTTGAAGAGTTAACTTTCATGACCCAAATAAATACATTTCTAAACCATCAGGTGGTGCTCTTGCTCTCTTTATGGTGAGACTGGTATTAACAACTTCACACTAACGGATGCCTTGCTCTCTAATCCACTAACATGTAAAACAGCCTGACAGTTCTTTATTTTCCCAAGTGTCTGCCTCCTTTCTGACACGTTCAGTCACCAGCCCTTTCCCCTCAGAAATAGGAGCGGTCTTCAGTAAAAAAAAAATCAATTAAAAATTCTATACATTGACAACATAAAAATTATGCCATCATCCAATATATATTTTGAAGCAAATTATCTCTTAGCCTGTATGTCTTTTCTGACAGATGTACATTCAGTTTATACTTAGAGCTTTTATTCTTTTCACAGTGGTAACTTCCTTGATTAAATACACTTCTTTTTTTTTTCCCATGAAAAGGGACTCCTGAGAACAATATCCCCATACTAGGCTCCCAGAAAAGCAATTGTATTAAAGCCATACCTTTTTTTATGACTGAAATAATAAATCTGCATGCCTTTTTGAAAATTCTTTCCTACTTTTTACGTTTTACAAATCTTGAGTAATCTGCACTAATTACACAAGGCTAAGAGAATTGTGGTTGTTCAACCTGGAGAAGAGAAGGCTCCAGTGAGACCTTCTTGTGGCCTTCCAGTATTTAAAGGAGGCCTACAGGAAAGATGAGGAGGTTCTCTTTTATCGAGGAGTATAAAGAGGGTAGATTTAGATTAGATATTAGAAAGAAATTATTTAATGTGAGGGTGTTGAAATACTGGAACAGGTTGCCCAGAGAAGCTGTGGATGCCCCATCCCTGGGAGTGTTCATGTCCAGGTTGGATGGCGCTTTGAGGACCTAGTCTAGCTGAAGATGTAGTTGCCGATGTCATGGAGGTTGGACTAGCTGACCTTTAAAGGCCCCTTCCAACCCAAACCTTTCTATGGTTCTGTGATTCTGTGTAAAACATGGGGCCAGGCACACGGATCCCAGAGAATCCACTAAAGCCAGTAGAGAGAATGTATGGCACCTGGCACGAAAAAGACCCCCCTGACAACCAGAAATCACAAGTGTCTTATTATCTGCCTGTTATCTCCATCTTGTGCTCTAATGACAGCGACTGGCCATCCCTGCACTCAGACCTTCAGAAGGAGTCCAGCAGCATTCTTCCTGAGGCTTGGGTAGAGCTTCCTCTCTGTTCTTCACATAGGGGCAGCGGTGCTGCCCACTGCCTTTCTGCCTCTTCATACAGAAATAATCTTTCTAATGAACTTCACATTCTGAATTGGGTAACAGAGTGAGAACACGAGAGACCAGTGTGGATCCTTAAATGCATGCATCAGGGTCAGGCTAATGCTGAGATCAGTGATGCTCTGGGGTATAATTAATCATTAAGAAAAGAGGTATGCAGTGGCCACATGGCAGCATTCAACCTCCCTGTTTTCAGACTGAGGTAAGGGTGTGGAGAGAAGGAAATCATTCCAGACATCCTTTAGTTACAGTATCATTTACTTAGTATAAACTTGATATTGTGAGTTTGTAATACTGGGGGGCAGGGGTCTGTACAGCATAATTATAAATAAAAAATAATATGCAGAGTTCCTTTTAGCACTAACAGCTGAGCAAGAAGCACCACATGTTCTTTGTAAAAGATGTACTAACAGAACAACTTCAAAAAATAATCTGCTGAAACTATTATTTTTTTTAACCATTCTCTTCCTTCAGTGTGTCAGAAGCAAGTCCTTCCAAAAAATGCAGATGTGTGTGGATTTTGGTTATTTCTCTCTAGCAAACAATCTGCTTGTTGCGTTGCTTGAGGTGTTAATACCAGTGGGAGGATAAATGACTACTACTTCTCATGAACTCAGAAATGCTTCTTGTAGTCAAGATATTTCACCCAGACAGGCTTACTGACACCACCTTCTGTCTTCAGCTCCCACTATAACAGGATGTTACTCTGAGCTGGATATTCTTACTTATATTTCAATGTTGATTTGTAAAGATACTTTCCTTGCAAGCTTTTTACTGTTTTCAAACCAAAGAGAACAGAGCATTGTTTTTATGTAAACAATCCAAAGATTTACAAATGTCTGAATCTTTTAGTTTTACATATGTTAAGAGCTGCCTTCATTTTCCTCTGGCTATATGCAGTCAGCTATATTTATTATAATTGGCATGCAGAGGACAGAAGACTTGACAGAGTGAAAGTTATAGATGGAACATGATCATTTGATGCTCTGTCAACTCCTGTCTTGCCTAAGAAAACATGTTACATTTCATGCAGAATTGTGGCAGGCTTCATTTGTCAGCTCAGCTCCATGAAGTATGATTTACACTGTAGTAAATAAGCATGCAGAGTGGCCTGGGTGAGGGAAAAGGTCCTTGTAGAACAGTTTAAAGAGCATTGATCAAACCTTTTTATTATTCTTCACACAGAGCTTTTAGACCAGAGTAACTCCCCGTGCACTTTCTCTAGAACGTACCTCTCAGACTTGCACCAAAATGGTTATTTGTCAGCATCGGTTCCTGGAAGAGGTTCAAAGTGGAGAGTGCTAGCACATGCCCAGCTCTCTCTTCTGCCAGAGCTTTTATTATCTTTGTGGGCATAGTAGCTGACAATGGAAGATGTTCCCTTCTTCCTCTTTCCTCTAAATAATTACATCAGTGTTTTTTTCCAGCCTAATTTTGGACATGAACCTGTTTGTCAGATGTGATCAAAGTGGCAACCATGGGGACTTGAAATGCAATCACATGAATCTGATGTCAAGAATTGTTCCTGTGTACCACTTTCAAAAATGTGTCTGGGAATCCCCACACTATCTGTGATGCTCAGACACTGGTTCCCAGGGGAGTCTCTGTATGTATTGTTTTAGAGTTACATTGAGGTCTACCTCCTATTATCATAGCGTGGAAGATGTGTCGCAGCATCTGCAGGAACTCTGACATGTAAGAAGGTGAGTGCAAGACAGAAGTGAAGACACTTGATAGCTCAGCAGACATATCTACAAATGAAACGACTTGTTTACTCTCATTTCCACACAGATGACTACAGCTTTTTAGCAGATATTTTGACCACTCTTGCTCACCAATTGGGAGCTGTCAACCATCTCTGTTGAAAGTTAATACCATCTGGGCCTTTTAGCATTGTCCCTGAACTAAGGACCTAGCCCAGGGCAGTGAAACACACACCCTGTCTTGTTCTCAGCCCTCCCATTCACAATAAAAGCACATAGAAAAGAGAAGTTCTGGCATTGAGTAAAAAATACGCTGCAGCGCTCTTCCTCCTCTGTTCAAAGGCAAATGTTACTTCAGGGAAGACGGTGACCTCTTTAAAATGGGAGAGAAAAATCCAAAATGGAAATCTAATACAATATTCTCTCCGTTAGATATATTCACACTATGACAACAGTTCCTGAGGGTAAGAAAGGCAATATCTGAAATGCTATAATCACCTACAGTTAGGAGGGGATCTGAGGGGTTCCCTGTAATACTGGGGGTTTCTTGACAGGAAATCTAGAGAAGTTATGAAGGCCAGATTGAAAAACATACAGAAATCACTCTGCGTAGACTCTTCGGAACACAACCATATCCATTTGAAATAAAAATTATATTCAAATTCCAATAATTACTGCAGTTGCTAGTGATGCCAACCAGAAGCACAGCATATCCTAAAGGAAGGATCTGGAACATGGAGATCAGAGGTACAAATAACTGCAGAGGACAATTGGGATTCTGCTCAGACGAGGTACTTTGGAGGCCCTTCAAGGTTTCACTTAGAGCCACTTCCTTTTTCAGAGAAGTGACCTAAAAAAAATGAGTACATCCTATTAGTCAAAGCCTGAGATTGTCTGAGGACATCTGTAAAGAGGATCTGGAACGTATGGCCAAGAGCTTGATTCACCACTATGAAAAATACGAGCTATTCTGTGTAGCTTTAGTACCAATGTATTTTTGTGTGTGTGTGTTTTGTCCTGACCTATTGTAGTCAGAGGAGTGTAGCCATCGCTTGTGTATAAAGAACTGTAAGCAAGACGTAGATTTCATTCCAAAAAGACTACAGTGGAAATTTTTAAACTTTTTCTCCTCTTTTTCAGGCAAATTGCAAAGAGTCACAGAGAGAGAGAGAAATTTTGTAGTTGTTTGTTTGCTCTTGCAAAGCACTGAACATGACCCCTCAGGAATGTGTAGGAGAGGAAATGAAAAGCAGACGTGGGAAGCTGAAAAAGCAGCACTTCTCCTCTATCATTAAGTATATAATAAGGTAGATTACATCAGTTGTTGGCCTAGTCTCCCTGGTGAACAGGTGTCATAGATACAGCACTGTCTAATCAAATATTAACTCATCATGTGGCAGCAAGTACTAGGAGAGGGAACGTGTAAGATCATCTATCTCCTTTCACATGCGGCCAACTTTTCCATGAGGCACTAAGGTTCAGTAAAGGACATTCTTGTAATTTTTATGGGGTGAATCTAATTTTATGTAGTTGCATAGACTTGCAACAATCACTTTTTTCTGCTTCCTATGAGAAAGTACTTTGGATACTAACATATGAATAGCCACAAATGCAGACAGATTGCTGTTATGTACATAGTTATGAAGTAAACCCACAGCAGTTTAGTAGTAGCTATCTTCCACAGTTACTTAGAATAAACTGATAAACAAGATTATTTTTTTATTCATATATTTCTAGATTGTTTACAATTTTCTATATTGTTTACAATTGCAAATCAATGCCATTGCTCCCATTTTATAAGCAGGAAAAAATGGACATGAAATTACATGTTAGCAAAGAAGTCAGTCCTTAAGCTCCTGGACCAGGTATGTCTCTGCTAGATCTCAGTCTGCCTCAAACTGGGCGGTGAAAAAAGAAATATTTTTTTTCTTTTTTGAATATTCAATTGCATTTGTTAGATCTTTTTACTTTATACTACCTTTCCTAGAATCCAGTGTTGCAGTATTTTTAAAAAATCTGGATTTAAAATAGCTGGATCAGCTATGTGGGTATTGTACATAAGATGTCAAATAACATCAGAGGAGTCACCTGGTAAGAGTTGCTTTCTCTCTTCTCAGTCACTTCCCTGGAGAAGAATATCACAAATTTATTCAAAGTAGAGCCTCCAAAGCAAACTGATGATAGGTGAAATGAAGTAGGATTTTTTTTTTTTTTTTTTACAGTAAAACCAGTATGTCACTTTCTTTTCCTTTGGGCTCCAGTAAGAGCCAGTATAGGAGGAGTAATGATGGCTAGGAGAGGTTCTGGATGACCAGATATCCTGACAGAGGGATTCTTACAATTTTCCTTTGATCCATCCCAGCTGTCCTGAGAGCAGAAGCCTAAAACTCCTCCATACAATTTCAAGGAGAGGGCTTAAAACTCTGCTGTTTAATAGAGAAAGGAAATTGAGTGTAAATTGAGCAGAAACAATTCCACCTGGGAAGTCTTTTACAACCATCAAAGGAGAGAGATTTGGAGCTCTTTTTTTCAATAAAAATGTAGATGCAAAAAGAGGTTAAGATTCTTATTATGGATTATATATACATATAAATACATTTTGTATATATATAAAATCAGTAGTTACTCTAAATATATTTTACATCTAAGAACTATTATCCCAGCACCTGTACTACTTGTCCAAAACATTATTAAAATCAGCTGACAGAAGGGTGAACCTAATGTGTGTAAGAGCTAAGAAGTCCTGCTCTGTAGTTTGTAATCACTCAGCGAAGGTGGAAGATGTGCCAAGAGCTGGAGAGATCGAGGTCCAAATTTTAGCTCTGACTCAGCTCTACCTTGAAGAGAGATACAGGTGCAGGCTGTTCCCTCACCACCCTGCTTGCTTTTGGGAAGAAGCCCAGAGGCACAGGAAAGGGCAGACAAGCTGGTAGTGAGCTCCAGCAGGTTCATGATGTAGGCGGTCAGTGAGGTAAGACCTGCGGGTGCCTTGTGGAGTAAATTTGCTCTGGGGCTGGGACATGGTCAAGGTGCGTGGCCTACAAACACCACACCGGCCCCACCATGCAAATACAGCTGGTGTCATCCCACTCTGCTTCTGCTCAACCCAATGTGAAGTCCACAGGAGCAGAGCTGGAGAGGGTTGAGCACCTTGAAAAATTTGTTGTGATGCATTTAAAAAGAAAGCTTCAAAACATGTGCTGCTAGGCTGCCTGTAGATGTAAAGCCTTGACACTTTATTTGAGCTTAATTGAAGATGTCTCCATGGGTTCTGTATTGTATCACCTTCAACATCTTTTGGGTACCTTAATGTGACAGAGCCAGTGAAAGGAGGCAGTCTTCTTGAACTCTCACTTCTGGAAAGGAGACCAGTAAGAGCTTGTCACCAGTTTTTATTAACACTAAATATTTTAGCAAGCTTTTGCCATTTTAAGTATTGTGGGGAAAACAAAGCAGTCATCTGCCTCCTCTAGCAATTTTCATAGCTCATGAGACTAATTGTTCCTGTCAGGCAGCTGCATTGCTTTTTCACTCTCTATAGCTGACAGCCTTTTTGCATTTGCTATTGAAAGCACTGGCTTCAGCCTTATGCTACAAAGAATATCCTCCATATTTTAATAATTTCCTAGAATCACTCACCTTTTGAAAGAGGCACTGCACTGCAAAGCACAGAAAGGACAGTGGTGAGTCTACAGGATTCATATTCTCCAGAGGATACTTTGGCAGAAGTGTAATGCTCTCAGTGAAAGGCACTGAGAACAGGCTCCAGTGTGATCTTGGTGAATCTGTGGTTCTTATTTTATTCTCAGGGTGTCCTGTGAGTTGATCTAGATTTTAATTTAATTCTTCTTTTAAATAGCCATGTTACTGGTGCGTCCTGGAGGGCTTGTTACAGAAAAGAAACAAAGAACAGGAATATTCTCTCTTGTTTTGGTAAGAAGTATGGACTCATTAATGGTAGGGAGTTTCTGCTGCAGTAAACTTGTACTGGTGGGACAGGTTTAAGCACTTAATCCTTTTGCTGCTCCTGTTATAACAATTCCTAGAATATGGCAACACTAACAGGATGTTTTTCATAGAGATTAAAAAAGATTATTCATTTTAGTGACTCATCTCCAGCCAGCCCATTGTTGAATACCGTGGCTGATTGTACAAACAGTGTGTTTTCCTGATGAAAGGAAAGCAAACTGAAGAGACCTGTTCCTTTGCAGCCACCATCTATTCTGACCTTTGGTCTCTCTTATCAATATAACAGTTAAAATTCCCAATGAAGTCTAGTTCTCTGCAGCATGTCCCATGTGCTAGCCCAAACATCTGCTTCTCCCTGTCCTGTACCTCTACAGACTATTCAGAGACAAACGCTACACCACCATGTAATGTCTACTCTTCTGTTTTGCTTCAGAGCAGTGTAACGTCTGTGTGTCAATAGTAGGGGCACATCCTCACCTGGTCTTTCTTAGAAGTTAATTCTGGGAACCAAGAATATTTTCTGCAACAAAAGAAGTCCCCTTTTGACAAGGTAACAAAAGCTGCTGGGTGCAAGCATGAGAGCAAGTAAAATGCTTCACAAAAAGATGCAAAGATATCTTGCTTTCTTAGAGTAAATCAGGAATTATGGTGCTAAGGAGGGCTCTCTAATCTCGCGTTCTTCTATTGCATATACACATGGTCTTCCCCTTTTCTAAGGGCAAACTATAAACTTCTGATTTAATTAATTTTCTGTCCTCTTAATCTGCTTGGAAAAGGTTTAAATACCAAGGACAAACAACAGATGCCTTTATTATAAAAAAAATACAGCCTAGCTTGGAGTGTTTCTTTTACTATAAACTTTTCTGGCACAGTTAAACAGCTTCTTACCTTTTACTTAGCAGCAAGGGTTTCTCTGTGAAAAGCTTGCCACTTAAATATTTTTGTGAGGGGGAAAATCAACTGGCTTTATAACATCTACTTTTATCTTTCAATTTCTACTTTTTATCTTTCAGTTTTGTAGGTCTTCTGTCTTGTTACCTACTACTTTATGGACATGAATTGCCAGAGGTCTTCTGAAGTGTAAAAAATGCATACATTCAAGATAATTCTTTGGGATGGGTTCTCTAAATGACTAACTGTACCAAGTAACAAAAGTATTTTTCTTACATTGCAAACAAAATGGAATTAAGTTAAACATCATGGAGAAAAAATTGCTTGGATGAACGATTTTCCTGTGAAGCAGGAAATGTATGTTCTCTTGCCATCATTGACACAGTACATACTGCCATCTGGGTGTCCTGAGAAAGCACCTGGCTTGCTTCCTTACCTGCTGCTCTCATCCTTTCTCAGTGGCTACATTGAAGTGCACTATAAACACAAAAACATCATCACGTGCCAAGCTTTCAACCCTACAGAATGCCTTTTGCTCCAGGCTTTTGCAATGTGATTGGTCATCCCTGTTTCACAGGTGGAGGAGCTGAGGCAAAGATACCCACAAGCCATGGGCTGGGAGTAGAGCTAGAGCTCAACTTCTTCACACAGTTGGTGCCTAAGCTGAGGCCACATCCACACTCACTGCTGTCATTGTGTCCACAATTACTGCCAGTACTTTACAGCAGTATAAAAATATTCCTTCTGACATGCTGAAGCATCTTAAGAGACCATATGATAATACTGCATTTATATAATGATTCACGCTGCAGTGCTAACCCAAAATCAGTCATTGCTAATGTAAAAAGCACTTTCTCTGCTCCACTTTCTTCCTCTGTGCCAAGGTAGCTGAATGCTGCTGATTTTACATGTTGTTTGATATGTGTCTACGTGTAGGTCACTAAGAGTACATTAGGAATGCAGTGACATTTGCCATTCAAACTATCACATCGACCAAGCTACTGCGAGCGTTAATAATCATTTCACAAGTGACTGCACTTGGTTATGTGTCTTGGGTTGGCCTATTGCCAAAGAAGAGTAGGAGGTTTTTTAATGAGTCAAATTCTTCTTTTGACACTAGTACCCTGTTAGATGGGATCATGGTCGCTTAGATGGTTTCAGAGGAATGCGAAGACACCTTGGGTAACAAATGGAGGGTACAATTGCAAACTGCTATCTGTCCTATGTTTTCTTTCTTTGTGGCAGCTTGCTGAGGTTCCTGTCACACTGTTCAATTCTTTCAGGAACTGAAAAGCAGGAAGCTCTTTCTTTGCCCACAGTAACTCAAGGGGGCTTGGGTTATAGTGAAGTAGCAAGAAGCCATTTGAATTGGTGCCATTGCCAGGAAGCTCACAGTATAGTTTATATCTTTGTCATGAATCCATGAGCTTTTTCTTACCATAGGCTGAAGTGAGAACCATAAACTGTAGTAAAAATCAATATAACTTAGTAATGTATTATAGAGAGAAGAAACAGGATATTTCTAGAATTTAGGAGCAAGGTGTCTGTAGACTACTGCTGATGGCTTAATTTCCATTTCATTTTGTGAACAATGGGACATATGGCCAGCTGGGGTTTACTAGATACTTCCAAAGCGTTGTTATTTCCAGTTAGAAATGCTATCCGCTGTGAAGTCAAATCCCCACAGTGGAGGCTGCTGAGTCTTTACACTCTGCCAGAGTAAAGGCGGTACCCTGATCGTGTGTAGCCCAACTGGAGCCACGGCTGTGACAGGAAACTGAGCAGAGACGGGGCAGCCTGGAAACTCTGTCCCTGGTCATTATGTTCATTGCTGCTATAAAAAGACTTCAGACTATTACGAATTTTGTCAGAACATTCTAATATGGTTGGAAGGAGAAGGTCACTTTGAAAATAACTCGTATTTATTTATCTGTAAATGCTCATAAGAAATTATACACATACACCAGATGCTAGGCTGGCTGCACCCTTTGTTCATAACACAGGCAATTAAAACAAAAAGAAGAATGTCCAAGTGGTATAGTTTTAATAATCCCAAAGATTAGCAACTAATCCCAAACCATAATGAATTTTCCATCAGCATGACTTGTAGGTCACTGTCACTATAAATCTAGTCCAGTGAAGTTCATTATCCAAAGAAATGCTCATGGGCTGCATGAAACCAGAACTGAAGCCAGGGTCAGTGATGGAAAAAGTAAAAATAATGACATTGTCAGAAGGTGCTGTATTGACAATCTGTAGATGGCAGTGCACTCAACTTGACTACCCACACACTCCACAACAAAAGTACCTTTAAGGAGGTAAATATCCATCATCTTTTCCTTTTACATCACCTTTTGTTACATTCCATCCTAATAATACCAAGTCTTAGTGCCACATGGCTGCTAGAGTCCTTGTCTTTAATCACAAAATGTCCTTTGAATGACTGTTAGGCACATTGTGTGAAAACACCTGAATTCTGGACAAAATGGTTCCACAGCGGTGACCCTATAGAGAAAGGTGTGGGAGAGGAGACATGTCCTTGAGAAAATGGGGAAAAAAAAAATCCTTCTCTAGTCAGGGCATGCCTTTGCTCAGTATATTAATGGCACCCTCCCCTCCCCTCTCCCCTCCCCTCCCCTGCTCTCCTTCTTCTCTTTCTCTCTCCCTCGCTCTCTCTCTCTTGCCCTTTCTCTCGCGACCTTGAGCAACCTAGTTGAGGCCTTGAGCAACCTAGCCATGGCAGGGTTGTTGGATAAGATGATCTCCAAGGTCCCTTCCAGCCTAAGCCATTCTATGATTCTACGACAAGGTGACCTCCAGAGGTCCCTTCCTACCTCAACATACTAATTGTCCCCATGATACAGTACCTTCAATGTCTCCTTCAGTAATATCTGTGCTCATGCTTCCAATTTTGTGCAACGTCTACCCTATCATTTTTTAATGGCTTCTCCCTGAGTACATTATAAATGGGATATAAAAGCCTGTGTGCTTCAAAGACCCTTGACCCCACACAGCGTCATGGTTCATAGAAAATGGTTTCAGATTCAGAAGCAATATCTGGTGTCTCAGTCAGTGGGATCCCGTGGACTTGCTGCTTTAGATCACAGTGCTGTTGCCACAGCTGTCCAGAGCCCCTCATTACCAAAATACTTCTCCCTGTTAGCTGGCAAGCCCTAGTTTCTAGTTAAATGTAGAGTGGGGATGACCGCATGGAAGTAAATTGAACAGACACAGGAATGGAGACTATAGTGCTCTGAAAATTAGAAATATTCTGTGAAGACCCTCCCACTTTAATCACACCCTTCTAGCATAACTGTGGTTTGATCAGTGATGCTGCTGTTGTGATGTGTTGTCATTCCTTCCTCAGCCTAATTTTCTTTTTCTTACGGAACTGGGGTCCAGATTGCAAAACCCTTTTCTTCTTTCCTCATCAGCTTTCTAGGAAAAAACATTGAAAGACCATTGTTCCTGTATGGAGCCACGTTGTGCTTTGATAACCCTTGATGTCTCTGACCCACACTGGGGCTGTAGCTTTCCCACCAGTGTATGATGCCTTCAGCCCAGTGTGGTGACTGCAGCTCACTAAGGAGGCTGCATCTCCTACTCCTGCTGCACTGCTCCATGTTCACTCTGCTGCTTCTGCACCCCCTCCTCATCAACTGCTTCAACCCGCGGGCTGAGAGATTGCATTCTCAGCATTTTTAAATGCTCCAGTAAGTATAACTTAGCACGTGTAGTTAATCATTGATCTTTATTTTTATTAACTTAGCACTAGAGGTTTAGAATAAGAGACTCTTGAGTCTTCTGAGAAATGAAAAAGCAAGGGGGACAGGGAAAGGTGTGCTCACTCCATTACTGACTGCATTCCAGCAACTGACACATCACTGGGCATAACTCACAGCAGCTACAGGAACTGCTGTAATTTAAGGCTGTTTCTCAGGAATTTTCCACTGACTTAAGATCCTCCAGACTTATATGCTCTACAGTTGTTCCCCACTCTACCTTGGAAACTTCTGCACCAGGCTTGTTAAAACAGCCACCTATTTTGGCCCTGACCTACCTTTCTTGGGTAGAATCAGACCTCTGAGGCTCATGCAGGTTCTGTAAATGCTGCTTATTTGGGGATATGTGGGAGGGATGCTGAACTGGTCCTTACCAGTTTCTTGTATACATATGCAGTGCACGTGGATGCGTGTGGCTATGTGGAGTTTGATTCAGCTGCTCTCAGATGCAGAATGCACCTGTGCCTCAGTGAGATAAAGCAGCTCCTCTTTATGAAACTGAGGTCTACCCTACTGAGGGAAAAATACAGTAGAGGGGGCTTAACAGAAAAAGAGGTCTCCACCCATGAATCATTGAAATGTGTGCATCGGGGACTTCAAATTTTGATGAACTTGTAATCAAGGTTGTGCAGATGCCTGTGATTTTGAGGAACTGGACAAAGTGGGGTGAGCAAGGATATGTCAGCTGAGAAAAAGATGAAGAAAAATTTTCTCATCTCATTGACAGTTAATTATAGTGTTGTTATTTATGTTGAAGTGTATGGGGTAAGCCCATACCTTTGAGAGCCCATACCACTGTGAAGCAGTTAACACCCCACCATACAGCATCATGCTTTGAATCAGATTGTGAAGTCAAACCTTGTGGGAAAGTGTTAGTTACCCGTGTAATGCAAAGATGCATGAAAGAGAAATGCTCGTGCATGAGTGCGGTGTCCAATGCAAAGGAAACACACACGAGCTGAAAACAAACAAGCCATCAAACAAAATACATAAAATGAAACCACACATATTGCCTGCTTCATTTCACTAAGTAACATAGGCTGAATCTTACCTGAAGGATGCACTTGTAATGAGTGGATGCATTTTTTATGCATTTGTACCTCCTCTCATTCAGAAAGTGTACTTTTTTTCTGCAGTCTCTGCGAGGAGATAATTCACCATTCAGGCTCTCATTCCTAGCTGAGCCCTGTATCCCCATGTGCTGCAGTCCTGTACACTTGTACTGCATCTCACTGTCATTAAAAAGAGATGAAACAGCAGCACAGAGGAGATACCCGGCAGTGGCAGCTTACTGTGTGTCAGTGCTACAAACTGCAGCAGAGCTGTGAAGTAGCTGTAACCCCTGAATACAACTAGCTGCCATAAACCAAAGCATTTTGTTGGCATTTAAATGCAACACCTCTACATTTACAAGCTTCCTGAAGACTGTTCCATTATTAATGTGATATGAAGAGAAGCTTCTACCACCCTTTTGGGCCTATTTGCTTTCATGAGTTACTTATGAAAAGGAATATTGGCAAAGTTTTAAATGACTTATGGTAGCTAATTAAAAAAAAGAGACAGAGAATAAATGACCCAAAGTCTGACCATCAAATCCTTGCTAGTGTCCATCTTCACCCTGACAAAGAGAACCTACAGAGCTGAGCCACCTTACTTGAACTGATTTGGACTCTTGGGGCAGTCCAGAAAAGATGTTTCTCCAAGAGACACATTTACAATGATATGTAAAATATGAAGTTATCCCTTGCTTGCTAACTCAAAAGCTACTATATAAATTGCTTTATTATTAGCTGTGGAAACTAATGACTATTAAATACAGTAACACGATGGCTTCTAAAATTGTAAGGTCCATATTGTTTGGGCCAATCCTATTAAACCAAAGGTCATATCAAGTGAATTTAGCTATACCTTTAAAAATCCTTAGTGGACACCACTAAAAACTAGTTGTCATCCATTATCCAGAAGCAGATCATTAGTTAGATACTAGACAAAGTAAATCTCTGTCAGAGCCCTTGGCTTGGAGTAGCTTCTGATGAAAACTAGACACTATCTGGGAATAAATATTACCTGCATGAAACACTCTGAGTGGCAGAATGAAGTAGCTAAAACAAATAGAGCTGAAATTTCCTGGAAATTTGGAAGGCAAAATGCTTGAACAGTACTTCATTCTGTATCTGTCTTTTTCACTGGTGAATCTGCTAAGTTTTTTCATATATGCCAAAAAGAAAAGCCAAGTGAAATGAAGAGCCCATGCTGATGTCACAGAAAAAGTCTGCATCCTGGAGCAAAGGAGACAGATTTGCTTGTTAAGGAGCATAGGACTGGAATAGATCTCTGGATTTTCTGTACATTGGATGGGAAAAAACAGCTGTGTCCTTGTTGTAAAATCTTATGCCCATGGTGAGGATATCATCTTATTAAAAGACACCACAGCTAAAACAAGCGATTGTACAAATGAAATCTGTTTTTACTTGACTCACTATTTCACTAAGTGCAAATTTGTCCTGGACTTTCAATCCTTTTTCTAATACTGTAAAGCTAGGAGGCTATGCAGCTGGACAGTGGGACATAGTGTAGTGGATGTGAACTCAGGCAGATGGAAAGGATCACCCATTTAACCAAACACATCCAGCTTGGTAGAAAATGGTCCTCTATAATAAAATACTGATTAGAAAAGACAGAATCATAGAATCATCATAGAATTGTTTTGGTTGGAAAAGACCTTTAAGATCATCGAGTCCAACCATTGACCTAACACTGCCAGCCACACAGCTAAACCATGTCCCCAAACACCTCATCTATATGTTTTTTAAATACTTTGAGGGATGATGACTCCACCACCTCCCTGGGCAGGCTCCACACAAAACCACCCTAAAACTACAGCATTGAGGACTGGACTGTTCCCTCCTGATATTTTAACAGTCACAGGAATGGTTGCAGCATGCAAAACAGATCTCCAAGTCAGAGTGAACCTGGAGCTATGTGAAGAAAGAGTTGATTTAAGACCAAAGATTAGTAGGTACTCCCACACTGCTGTTTGAACATAGCTCTAATCATGTAGTGAGCCCAAACTTGTTTCACATTCACACTGGGTTGAAGAAAAGCTGAAGGAATAGGGGCTGCTTGGGCTCTGATTAACTCTGAGTTTAGGCATGAATTTACTCTTTACACCAAACCCATCCTATCTGAATCAGGCTCTTTAGCCCCGTCCTGGGAAACAGCCTGGAAGTGTGCAAGAACCACATGCATGAGGCTGCAATTTAGACTAATTAATAGGCAGGTTATAAATATCCCATTAACATCACGTAATCATTGTCTCTTCTGTTATACTTAGATGGGAAAATAAAGTATTTGGAATGATATTTTCAAGGGACTTTTCCACAAGCTGGATGAAACCAATTATGTTACACGCGGGCTCGTGTAATGTGCTGCTGTCGGCTGCAGCCCAGACACAGAGTCAAAAAGATTTTGTCAAGCCCTTGGCTCTGATGGGGAAGTGAGGAGCAAGCAGGTTATTTCTAAACTTAAGCAGCTAGTCTGTGCTAGTTAGCTCACTTCTACGTGCAGTCTGGATACTCTTGAAATGTCTGTCACAGGACATAAACGGAATTTATGGCTTTTTTAATGCCAAATCCTTGGGCTCAGAACCAGTTAAGGTTAAATGAATAACTCCTATTATTCTTCACCATTACAGCTTAAATTAAACTCAGTATGCTTAGTTATTTAACAGCCACTTACTTAATGTTTTTAGCGAGTGTGAGGACAATCATGCCTGTCTTGCTGGTTCACAACACCCTGAAGATAGTCTCAGTTTCTGAGTGTGACAGAGTGCACAAAGCCACCCACATTGGCAGATGTGCTGCTGCTACGTGATTTCTGCTGCAGTGGATCAAAAAGTCCTTCACAAAGCAAAAACATCCATTGGAATAAGGGAGGGCTGGAGGATAATCTCATCCAGCATATCCTCTCTCATTAGAATGTGATTCTTAAGCTTTGGGTGTAGGCCCATGCTCCACAACCCTGTCTTTCTTGCTCACTCCTTTGTTCTGGCTCCATGCCTCAGCTTCACTTCTTGCTTCTATAGCATACAGCCACATAGCACACAGATCCAACACCATGCAAGTCAGTTTTATGTAGTTATATGACTGAGCAAATGTCTAAGCAGCAGCCTCTTTTTTCACCAAAGATTATAGATTTTATTCTCGCAGTGCTTGAGACTTTGCAAAGGAAAAAGTTTTGCTTAGCAGGGGAGTGTTGGCGGCCAGTTTCAAATCTCAGGAAAACTCTCAAGCCATTTGCAACATCTTCATGTGCCCTTTTTGCCTTTCTGTTTGCATTGCTATGTTCATGAATATAGAATTATCAGGAAGAGGTGTTTTTGTTGTTTGGCTTTTTTTCTTTATGCCAGGAGCCTTTTCTTCATGACTTCTTTGGTATTGAGCCAAACTTCAATGGTGTAACATCAGTAATTTTGCCTGAGGTAAATACCATCTATTTTCTTTTTTTGAGAGACTTTAGACTGTAACCCCACCCTTCAGGGCTGAGTTATTATCACACCACTCTCTCAAAAAGGACAAATCAGGTTACAGAGCTCACTAGATTAACCAAACATAAAACGTGAATGCAACGGTTCACAATCACAATGAGTAAATGCCCTTGAGAAACAAGAGTTCCAGTTTAGCAGAACAACAACAAATTAGCTTGTTATGAATAACATTTACAATAACTTCACAAGTAAATCTGCCATTCTGTTCTGCTAACTGTATAAGACATGAAGTCACAAGGTGAAACTGCCAACTGCTAGGAAAGAGAGTAAAATTCACTCCTTCACATCAGGGCTGATTAGAAATAGCAACTATTGCATCTCAATCTGTGTTCTTTTTAACCTGCTATTGCTCAGCTAAGGGTCCTTTCCACTGATGACAGGTTTTTTTAAGATAAATCTTGCAGGTGCTGAACTCCATTCAAAATGCACATAGCACTCTGCAGACTAATAAGAAGGTGAACCTATTCAAGGATGATCTTATGTGTCTTTTCTGTCTTAAAGGATTCTACAATTCTATAAGGAATAATGTTGCAAACACATGGAATGATCTCTTTGGTTTCAAATGAGAGCTGTGATGAGATTGTATTTTCTCATGTGTATATGCATTTGCAAGATTAGACCCAAAGCATGAATTTGGTGAAAGACCAGGGGAAATAATGCCTTTTTAGGTATTTCCTGACTTTACATATCATTCTACTTAAACTGTGTATGTGGGTGAGTGGTATTTAATTTATGTGTATGGTGGAATGGAGGTCAGAGTTGCAAAACCAAGTAAAGAATAAAAATACGAAAGAATGCTTTTTATCAGGTGAGAGAGCATAGTGAAAGAGGTGCAGAGTCTGGTGTTGAGAAGCAGCCAGAAGGCAACACAACAATAAAACTCTGTCTCTGATGATTTTAGGGTTGGGAGGTGAAGGGACAGGTTTTGGAAGCAAGATGGGTAACAGCTGTTATGTGAAAAATCCTAAGCAAAGACACATGCAAGACAGTGGTCAGCAACACATTCATACCCTGCTTCTCCACATTGTGATTTGCTTCATACAGCTTAGCTCAAAAAAAAAATTAATGTTTACTATGCTTTTGGATTGCATTATTTTGTCATGAAAGCCACAGGTTTGTATGAACAGCAGAATGTCTGTGCAGAGGCTAGACTTCACCACATCTTCTGCGCCTGTGGGCATTGACCCCAACCTAGTTAAAGAGGCTGAGGTCAGGTCCTGATGCTGTTTCACACCCGTGCACTTTGTTTTCTTCTTGAAGGACCTATTTAGAGTTCGAATTTGAACAGAGCACAGGATGGGAAGTAGGAGAACAAAGGGTTTCTGGGCATACTCTTTGCTGGATTAAAAACTGGCTGGATGGCTGGGCCCAAAGAGTGATGGTGAATGAAGTTAAATCCTTCTGGCAGCTAGTCACAAGTGGTGTTCCCCAGGGCTCAGTACTGGGGTGAGTTGTGTTTAATATCTTTATCAGTGATCTGGACAAGGCGATTGAGGGTGCTCTCAGTAAGTCTGCAGACAACACCAAGTTAGGTGGGAATGTTGATCTCCTTGAGGGTAGGGAGGCCCTAAAGAGGGATCTGGATCGGTGGGCTAAGGCCAATGGTATGGAAGTTCAACAAAACCAAAAGTGCTGGGTCCTGTGCTTGGCTCACAACAACCCCATGCAATGCTGTAGGCTTGGGGAAGAGTGGCTGGAAAGCTGCCCAATGTAAAAGGACCTGGGGGTGTTTGTTGACAGACAGTTGAATATGAGCCAGCAGTGTGCCCAGTTGGCCAAGAAAGCCAACAGCATCCTGGCTTGTGTCAGAAATAGTGTGGCCAGCAGGAGCAGGGAAGTGATCGTGACCCTGTACTCAGCACTGCTGAGACCACACCTCAAATACCATGTTTGGTTTTGGGCCCCTCACCACAAGAAGGACATTGTGGTGCTTGGAAGCGTCGAAAAAAGGGCAGCAAAGCTGGTGAAGGGTCTACAGCACAATTCTTATGAGGAGCAGTGGAGGGAACTGGGGTTGTTTATTCTGGAAAAAAGAAGGGTGAGGGGAGACCTAATTGCTCTCTGCAACTGCCTGAAAGGAGGTTGTGGTCAGGTGGGTGTTAGTCTCTTCTCCCAAGTAGAAGTGATAGGACGAGGAAATGGCCTCAAGTTGTGCCAGGGGAGCTTTAGGTTGGACATAAGGAAAAATTTCTTCACAGAAAGGGTTGTCAAGCTCTGAAGCAGGCTGCCCAGGGAAGTGGTTGAGTCACCATTCCTGGAGGTACTTAAAAGACATGCAGACGTGGAGCTTAGAGACACGATTTAGTGCTGGAGTTGGCAGTGCTGGGTTAACAGTTGGACACAATGATCTTACTTTCCAAACTATAGGATTCTGTGATTCTATATGATTAAAGGGAATGATAAGGCTAACTGATTTAAGCAGCAGCACATCATGATCTAGGTAGGAAAAATACAGAGCCTACAGGGAAAGTGATTAGATTCACAGGCATATGGTCAATATGATCTTAGCATTCAAGATCAATTTGAGGGGCAGAGTGACTCTCATGCTAAAATGATAGGTGGAATTCAATTTGAGTCTAAGATGCCTAAATTGTGGTTACAGTATATAGGTGTCACATATGGGCCACTTGTCTAAGCTCCCACTACTGTCAACAGTGGTTTAGTCAACAGGATCCAGAGAGAAATTCAGCAGACAAGTTGCTTGGGGCACAATTCAGCTGTCTAAACACAGACATTGAATGCCAGTTGAGATGCCGTAGGCTGTGCCATCTGGCCTACAGCTGCCTCTCCTGAAACAAGTAGGACAAGCAGGTCTGTATTGTATCTACCAGCCCACACAGATGTCTCAGATACCTGCATGCATCTGAGATGGATGCTGGACGTGTCTAGGGGCACATCTGGACCAGCTGAATCGCGTTCTAGACGCCTGTTTTAGAATGGGCCTCTAGGATGCTTTCCAGCCTCTCCTAAATGTGTTTTAAGCCTGTTATGATTCCCATACAGACGCTAACTCCAATTTAATCGTCATGTTTACTCTCACAGGTATACATATAAACAGGTTCCTACTGAAGGTGAGCCATGTAATCTGAAAATGGAACTCAAGATGATACTAGGGGATAACTTCTGGTACTCTCTGAGTTTGTTGTGTTTTTTTAATTAGCTATGAGGGGAGGTAAGACTCAGGAACTTGTACCGTTATATCTGACTTCTAATCATCTAAAATCAGGTCAAGAGAAACCCATTCTAGGGAACTAGTTCCAGAAGAAGAATCAACAAGATTCAGTTCTGGTCTACACATGAAAAAAGTATTTTCCATGTAATTAGTGGTGCAACTTTACGTGAATGATTTCATAGTGGTGTGAACACTTTTATTCTGGGATGATTTTCCAATTTCACTTACATTGCTTGTGGAGAGTCTGGAGTAAACTAGTTCCAGCATAAGTGTGACTGTGTGCTACAACTCATAACATTTTGCTCTGGAGACAAAGGCTTGGGAATAGAAGAAGAGAAAGGAGAGAAGAGTTGGTAAAACAAAGGGATGTTAGTCAAAACATTGACAATAGTAGTAAAAGGAAGAACTTGTTTAAGTTTCTTCTGGTTGTCTAATAGTGATGATAAAATGTTGGCTCTGTTTGCTTTGTGTTTAAATGGTTTGTGTTTTTATACTTGCTGTCTGTTCCTTTTATTGTTAGCCTTTTGTTTGATAGAAATTGTTTCAATATGTGTTTGAACTGCCTGTTTGAACACATGGCTTAATTCACTTCCATTTTCAAGAACAAAAAATCTCAAGCACTCAGAAATGTTTAGAAATAACTCAACACTCATAAAACATTAAAATCTTTGCAAGTGCCTGGAGTAGGAAATGCTGCTGGTTTGTAAGATGTGCAGTCTATTTGAAAACCAACTGTGTATTTTGTTTAAAATGAAAGTATGTAAAAAGAGTTTATTGGTTTAAAGTGATTTTAATTTAAGCTGTCCCTTAAAATTACTTCCATCATATAATGCTTTAGGTTGGAAGGGACCTTTAAAAGTCATCTACTCCAACACCCCTGCAGTCTGCAGGGGCATCTTTAGCTCAGGTTGCTCAGAGACACATCCAACCTGACCAAGGATGGGGCATCTACCACCTCCCTGGGCAACCTATTCCAGTGTTTCACCACCTTGACTGTAAAAAATTGCTCTCTTATCTCCAGTCTAAATCTACCCTCTTTTAGTTTAAAACCTTTGCCCCTTGTCCTGCCACAGCAGGCCCTGCTAAAAAAGGGCTTCTTATTGTTACTGCCATTATCAGCAGTCTCCAATCCTGCAAAAACTAGTACATGACAGGACAATTGCCATAATCTAATCGACTTCAGTGGGACAACACCTAAGAATAATGTTACATCTGACAGTTCTTGCAGAAGCATGTTCACTCTGCAGTATTCCTCCTTCCCAGCTGAGGGCCCCACCTTCAGTTGCTTGCATGGTGTGTGTAGGAACCGTATCAGAAGGCTTTTTTATATAGGAAGCCAGGCAAACAACTGATTTTAGCAATAGATCTTCCTGTAAACAGACTTTTAATCTTTCAAATGTCAAACTTACCAGCCAGCTACTGCTCACAGTGATGTAACCTTTCTTCTGAAGATGGCATGGGTTGTGGTCAGATGAGAACTAATGTCATCCTAGGGTTACAAATGTGCTTTAAGTTGTGTATCTTTTCTGATGCTCCAAACAAGGAATAGTTTGTGTTATCAAGGGTCTGTGAGGCTTTTGTAAAAGGTATTATAAAAGAAGCATAGAAGACATTCTTTCAATACCTAGTTTGCTGTGTGTTGTTTCCTGAGCCCTTCAACCCTGCAACATTAAATTAAAGTTGTCTTTCTATAGCGTTTTTCTTTGTTTTGGTCTGGTTTTTAAACATTTAATTTTGCTGATGCAAAACCTGTCCAGCTATTCCCTCCTAGGAAATGTCTGAATCATAGTCTTCAGTGTGGAAACGCAGGAAGCCTAAGTCACCTTTACCAAGGAATCCCTTCTATGGAAAGTCTGGAAACTTTACAATGTTATTTGCTCTACTGGCTGAGGTATTTTTGTTCCATTAAAAACAGATGCTATTCTTTAGTATTAAGACAGATTAATTTCACAGATACAATGGGATCCTATTATAGCAATCTGGTTTTGGTTTTAAACAGAACAGTTTCATTGTATGCATGATGCCTGGCTATAATATAACTGTTTTGATCTACAAATGGAAATCTGGAAATCTGACTTTCTTACAGTATATGTAAAAGGTGGCTATATTTGTAGACTCTAAAAGTGGATTCAACTGTACAAGTGTTTGAATACATACCATCTGTGTTAAACATATGTTCTTTTTAGCCCTGAATTTGCCACGGTCATTATTTCTTTGAAATGACTACAATGCACTTCAAACTGACTGGGCATCTCAAAATTCAAGATTAATTGACAACCATCTTGTAAAAGCTTAACACGTATTAATAATAACTTGCTCTGCAACTAACAAAATCAAACAAACAAACAAAAAGAATTGGATTGGTTGTGAGTCTCGATGCTATGAGGAGAACTTAGAGTGGCCTAGGGTAGAGTTAGCCATGCACAGAACTGAGCTTCAGAAGTGGCGAGAGCAGACCTTGGGAGCATGAGCACAAAAGGCGAGCGGAGAACGGCAAGCAGCTTATGGTATTGTTGTCACATCTGGTCCCAGAGACAGGAGTGAATGGAGGGCTGCTTATTACAGCTGAGCTATCTCACAGTTTTCCTGCAGCCTTCCCAAGCGAGGTATGTTTTCAGTGAGTGGAGGCTTAGTTATGGAATTTAGCTCTCTTTCAAGAACATCTGTGGCTTGCTTTTCTAACTAGAAGGACAGTCCACAAACAAACTACTTTTTATGCTGGGAGAAGAAACGACATCTCAGAAAGAAGCTCAGGGCTTTAGAAAGATGCAACAACTCGCAAGGGGGGAAAATAATCAGGCAGCCGTGCTTTTCAGAACAGCCACATCACTTTTTGATAGTGTCGTGTCACTGAGCCCTGACAATTACATGTGCGATATAAAATGAAATGTCACTGGGTCTTCCATTTATTATACTCCATCGTAATTGATAGCCTGAGTCTTTCCAGCACTGGCTTTGATCTCACTGTTTGATTTATGTGAGCTGACTATAGTGACTTGGAAAACGTCGGTTGAAATCAGTGGGGTTGTGGAAGGGTGAGTATTTTTGCCCTGCAGCTCATGCTGCAGGATAGGAAAATAATTTTATAAGATTGAAAATTGCTTTTTGGATTTGCTGCTATGAAATGCCAGACTAATGTACTCAAAATTTTCATTTTCATAAATGTGCCTGTTGATTCATGAGTGGAGAATGTGAATTTCTGGAAGGCTGGATTGAATCTCTGCGCCCTTCCCGGCCAGCACTCCGCTGACTTGCAGGGCATTGAGACTAAGGAGTCGAATAAGAGATCTGAATCTAGCCTATGAAAATAAACGAAGGAGGAGAAAGCTGACTGTAACACCACCACCAACAGCAGAAAAAATTATTTTCTTTGGTTTTTATACCAAACAGTTGAAAAAGTTCTCACTTTTTCCCCAGTGCAGGGAAACTCAGGTCTTAACCTCTCATATCCTACTCATCATCAGACTTGTTCCCTGATGCTTCTTTAAGGTTTGTGGCAGCCCACCTCTTGGTGACTCTTTACACAACAGAATGCCAAACTACCAATTGATAGTGAAGGAGGCTGCCTGCAGACTCCCCCTGAGATATTATTTATTATATTTTATATATTGGCTAAAGTATATACATTTAATAAAACCAAACAGCTAGGTAGCTTTGAGGATCTATCCAATATTTATTATAAATAAGTGTGTGTTATATGTGTGTCTGTTTATATATAAAATAATAAACATTATTACAATACCTCAGTCCCCTGAGACCAGTGGGAAAGTCTGGAACATGAAAGACTTACCCTTGGTGAAGGAGAGCTCTTAAACAAACCAGACATACTGAGGTCCATGGAGCCTGACAGATTACATCGACAAATGCTGAGGGAACTGGTTGATGTCACTGTAAGGCTACTCTTCATTATCTTTACAAGGTCATGGTGCCTGAGGGATGTTTCAGAGGACTGGAAGAAAGCAAATGTCACTCTGGTGTTCCAGAAGGGTAAGAAGGGGGATCTGTGGATCTATAGGTTGGTCAGCCTCACCTCAATCCCTGGGAAGGTGATGAAGCAACTAATCCTGAAAACCATTTCCAGACATGTGAAGGACAAAAAGGTGATCAGGGTTGGTCAGCAAGGATTTACAAATGAAGAACCGTGTTTAACTAAGCTCATAAGGGAGTGTCACTGCCACCCTGGGCAGGATGTCATGACTGGAAGCAGCCCATTCCCTTAGCATTGCTTTGGTTGCCATCACTGTAACTCAGCGTGGGAAGTAGCAGTGGCAGAAAGACACAGAGGTACCTTGCACTGGCTGCCCTCAGCCACCAGCACTGATTCCACCACCTCCATGGAGTCCTGCAAAACCTCTGCCACTGGGCAGGGCAACAGGATGACCACCCCTTGCCAGGAGAGAGCCCACATGGAGCTGGCTGGGCTGGGGCCACTCCTTGAGAAGAGGGACCAAGAAGCCTCTGGCTCAGCCAGCACTGAAGATCTGCCAAGCCCAGCAGCCCATGAAGAGGAGGAAGTGGTCCATGTGTTGACTCTGCCTCTGCAGGCTCATCACGCTGTGAAGAAGGTGTGGAAGACTTTGTATATAAGGTGTGGGAAGGGTGATGGTGCATGATCCATTATGATGTTCTGTCTTACTGGCTGAAGGACAATGATTACCTCCTGCATAGCCACAGGCCTCCCATGCCATCCTTCCAAGCCTGCTTCAGGAGCATCTTGTGGATACACACTGAGATGGGCAATATCTGGATGCACTTGGCAGGTTTTGTTTTGGTCCTCTGCCTGGGGATCCTGACCATGCTGCAGCCCAACATGTATTTCATGGCTCCTCTCCAAGAGAACTTGGTGTTCAAGATGTTCTTCCTGGGAGCAGTGCTGTACTTCAGCTTCTCCTGACTTTTCCACACTATCTACTGCCACTTGGAGAATGCCTCATGGAATTTTTGAAGTTGGATTATTCAAGAATTTCATTGCTGATCGTCGAGACCTTTGTCCTGTGGCTCTACTATTCATTCTACTGCTCCCTGCAGCCAAGACTCATCTACTTCTCCATCATCTGTGTCTTGGGCACCTTTGCCATTATCATTGCTCAGTGGGAATGGTTCGCCACCCCCAAGCACAGGCACACAAGAGCAAATATCTTTCTGGGGCTGGGGTTGAGCAGCATGGTGCCCACCATGCACTTCATCATAACCAAAAGCTTTCTGAAAGCAACTACCATTGGACAGATGGGCTGGTTCTTCCTCATAGAAATGATGTACACTATGGGCAGAAGATTTTATGCCACCCGCATACCTGAGTGCTTCCTCCTGGGCAAGTTCAGCATCTGGTTTCAGTCACATCAGATCTTCCACGTGCTTGTGGTGGCCCCAGCCCTTGTCCACTTCTGTGGAGCATCAAACCTGCAGGAGTTTCATTATGGACTTGAAGGGGTGTGCACAGATGACTCTCTGAGAGAGCCTGGTTTTAGGACAAACTTCCTACGTGCTTTTTAAACTCTGTCTGCTAAAATCAAAGGAAGACTCAAAACTGCCTGGGGTTGCTGGTTTGGGGATTTTTTAAAGGAGAAAAAAAAATATTTTTTAGCAAACTTGTTGACCAAATCCCCAATGGATTGATGTAATTGAAGTTTTAATTGTCATGGGTTTTGTTTGTTTGTTTTCCTCGACAAAGTAATGTCAACCGAAAGGAGAGAATATTTACACAACTAATTCCTAAACCTTAAAGGAAGATTTGAGGCAAATCACTTGAAGTGTACCCCAGGGGCCAGTAGTGAGACCAATAGTGTTCAACATCTTCATTAATGACCTGAACAGTGGGGCAGAGTGTGCCCATGGTGAGTCTACAAGCAACACAAAACTGGGAAGAGTGGTGGATGGTGTGCTGCCATTCAGAGGGACCTGGATAGTCTGGAGAACTGGACAAAGAGTAACCTTGGGAAGTTCAACAGTGAACAGCCACAAAGGTGATGAGGAAAGGCTGAGAGAGCTGAGATTGTTCAGCCTGGAAATGAGAAGGCTGAGAGGGATTTTTTTTCAATGTGAAGAACAGGGAGTCAGGATCTTTTCAGCAATTTCTAGTGACAGGACAAGAGATAATTGGCACAAGTTAAAAATTAATTAATTAATTAATTAAGTCTGAGAACACACAAAAAACCCACTTTATTGTGAGAGTGGTCAAACATAGGAGTGAGTTGTTCAGGGAGGCTGAAGAGCCTCCATCATTGGAAATATTTAAAATCTTGCTGCACAGTGTCCTGGGCAACGAGGTCTATCTGAGCCAGCTTGAGAAGTGGGACTATACTAGATGATCTCAAGAGATCCCGTCCAACCTCAACCATTCTGTGATATTCCACAGTAGAGTTGCTGCCATGTTTAATTGCATTTGCTGATTGGATATAAAAATATCTCTGAGGCATTACCCAGTATCAGAGTAGCTGCACATAAGAATCATCATTCAATGCTAAAGCTCTTTTACTATTAATTATCTCAAGACCTACAGGAACTTCCTAGGCCACAAAGGGTGGATTGATTCCCTCATAGTGACTACTCCCGAGATTCCTCCTGTTCTAGTTTTGCAGCTCTCTGTTACAATGCAAATGGCCCTTGCCAATAAAATTAAGTTGTAGCTATTTGATTAGCTACTTGAACTGATCTCAAGTAGTATCTCTGGAGGCAGGTTATAAAAACAGGGCTAAGACTAGACTGAAAACAGAGGAACACAGCTATCAGATAGGATTTCTGCTTTTCTTCCTAGCATGTGGCTATGCTGGGAATTCTGTCACAGGGGTGACATGTTATGTGAATTCTATAGAGTATTTTCCTTTTATGGTTATGCTTTGTTGCTTATCTAGCTGCTTATACACTGCCCCGACTGCTTGGCAATGCACCATAATTAATATTATACTAAGTACCACTTCCTTTAAACCAGGGGTTTAAAAATGAAGTTATTTCGGGTAGAAATAGTGTTTCACATGCCAGATAAATAATTGAAGTGCTGGCATAAGGCTTTCATAATACTATTTCTATGCTGCTGTTGTGGTTTAACCCCAGCCAGCAACTGAGCATCACACAGCGGCTCATTCATTCCCTTCTGTTGGGATGGGAGAGAGAATAGGAAAAGTGAGAAAACTTGTGGGTTGAAATAAAGACAATTTAATAAGTAAATCAAAAACTGCCCGTGCAAGGAAAGCAAGGAGTTCACTCACTACTGCCCATCAGCAGACAGGTATTCAGCCATCTCCAGGAGAACAAGGTTCCATCATGTTTAATGGTAACTTGGGAAGACAAACACCATCACTCTGAATGTCCCCCACCCTTCCTTCTTCTTCTCCCAGCTTTATATGCTGAGCATGATGTCATATGGTATGGAATACCCCCTTTGGTCAGTTGGGGTCAGCTGCCCCAGC